>CABHPP010000264.1:0-16943 GCA_902168425.1 Peromyscus attwateri | reverse complement strand
TGGACAAACTGTGGACCTATGATGCAGGAGAAAATTGACTTATAGCACAACAGTCAAGCACCCCTATTCTAATGGAGAAATCTTTATGGTCGTACAGGAATCAAAGACACTCAATTTACATGGACTTCTGAAAGAGGAAAACAAATCTATGGTGAAAGTCAGTCAGTGAACACAGTGATGGGCAGTGAGGACAGGAGCGATTGTAAGTGTGGAGGAAGGACATGGGAGCACGAAGATGTCCATTACTGGGACTGCAGTGACGAGTTCATGGATTTGTACAGTAGGTAAAACCTACCACATTTTATACTTTAATTACGAACAGCATAGGGCACAGCGATTCTACCTCAATAGAGCTTTAATAAAAGAAATCGTTCAGTACAAAAGAAATGGTTAAAAGCACAAAAATATGGATTTCCTCTCTACTGAAAAACCAAAAAGTTTGGTGGTGATATTTTATTTGTGCTGAAATATGGTGATATTTTATTTGTACTTTGATAAATAAAGCTTGCCTGGAGAATCAGAGGAAAAGAAAGCCACTATAAGTAAACAAAGAAGTCAGACAGCGGTTGCACCTGCCCTTAATCCTATCCCTTAGCAGGCAGGATCTCTGTGTGGTCAAGGCCACACTAGGGAACACAGCCAAGAGTGGTGACAAACACCTCTAATCCTAGTACCAACCATAGAGGCCTGGAGCTCTGTACAGACAGGCAGTGACAAGGAAGTGAGGGAGCTGGGCTAAGAGAGCCCATGAGAGGGCAGAACAGCAAGGCAATAAAGGCGCGGGTAGACAGGAAGTAACTGGCATTTGGAAGCTACAGAGCTGGTGAGGTAAGGTTGGCTGGTGGCTTTCCCTATTCTCTAATCACCCCTATATTTGGTTCTGTGTTTTTTATTTAATAAGACCATTTTAGAAATTCATCTACAAAGTTTGGCAAATGCACACTGGTCCCACCTTCTTTCAGACAGTCCTCCTTGGAAGGGACTATGCACAATAAAAACTGGCTGTGAGTCCCGGGTCACACACATGGACCAGCATCTCTTTCCTTTCTCCAATTTTTTGGGCCTGTGTAGAAACATTTGAAATCTGCCATTGCTCTAAGTATCAACAGAGAAACCACCAGGGAAGCCTGAGACTATCTGTGTACCCTCACCTCTCACAGCTAAAGTGATCAGAGCATTCCAGAAGCATTTAGATGCCGACATTCTTGGATTTGCTGCCCTCCACTTTTGTTAATCAAACCCAGGGTATGGATCCATTTATGGCAGACTGTGATGGGCTTATCCCATGCCCGCTGTCCTCCAGGGATAACACATGAGCTAATACACACCAGGATTCCCTAAGCACTGAACAGCCTGGTCCATGCTGGCTACTACAAGTGGGATGACTTCAGCCATGAGCACCAACAGTGACAGAACTCTGGGTAGGGCTTTGTGCAGATTAAAAGTGCAATAAAGCTACCGATGGTTCTCACTGCCTGTCACGCACAGCTCACGTCTCCAGTGTGGATGTCCGGGATGACGGCAGTCAACTTGTGGTTGATGTGGTTGATCACAGAGGTCACTTTCAGCATTATCTCTGCTACCACTCTTTAAATTGGCTTAACAGGTCACATGCTCCCTGAACTCCAAAGCCCTTCTTCAATGTGAGTTTTCTCATACCAAAGAAGGGAAAGCCATTGGCTTAAAGTTTCTTTCAGTGTGGACTCTGGTGTTTAAGGAGGCTGGACTTGTGGGTCAAGAGTTTCCCACATTCACTACACCCATAAGGATTCTCTCCAGTGTGCATTTGCTGGTGTTGAACAAGTGTTAATTGAAGGCTGAAGGCTTTCCCACATTCACTGCAGTTTTAAGGCCTTTCTCGGTTGCGAATTATCTGATGCAGGTTAAGGGTGGATCTTTGGCTAAAACATTTCCCACAATGAATGCACCTATATGGCTTTTCACCAGTGTGAACTCTTTGATGTGAAATAAGGCCAGAGCTTTGGCTGAAGAACTTGCCACATTCGGTGCACTCCTAAGGTCTTTCTCCAGTGTGGATTCTCGGATGCTGAACAAGGGTGTTTTGTAGCTAAAGAATTGCTCACACATTTTGCGCTTACAAGATTTTGACCCAGTATGGATTTTCTGGTGTTGGAGGTTATAGCCTTGTTGAAAGGCTTTCCACATTTACTGCATTCATGAAGTCTGCCTGTGCTGTGGACTTTATGATGCTCCTCAAGTCTGCATCTCCTGCTAAAGGCTTTTCCAGTCAGTGGACGCAGGAAGCCTTTTTTAATGTGAACTCGCTGTAGCTGAAGGCTCTCCCCCATTTGTTGCATTTATAAAGCCCGGAGGTGATGCAGACTCTGCAGTGTATGGCAAGATCAGAAGAATTCTGGGTCAAGCATTCCCCACAGTCACCGCATTCACGGGCACTTCCTACACTCTGTACACCTTTCTGATGTACAGTGAGGCCGGAGCGTTGGCTGAACTTGCCACACTTGAACTCATAAGGCCTTTCTTCCTTGTGGATTCTCTCATGTTGAAGAAGCAGGTATTGGCTGTGATAGGCTTTCCCACATCTGCTGCAGGAATATGGACTATCCCCAGTGTGACGTTGTTCATGCTGAACAAGATAGTATCTTTTGTTGAAGATTTCCCACATTCATGACATGCATAAAGGGTTTCTCCAGTGTGAACTTGCTTATGCCTAACAAGATGGGATCTTCTATTTTTTTTTAAGATTTATTTATTTATTATGTGTACAGCATGTATGACTACAGGCCAGAAGAGGGCACCAGATCTCATTACAGATGGCTGTGAGCCACCCTGTGGTTGCTGGGAATTGAACTCAAGACCTCTGGAAGAGCAGTCAGTGCTCTTAACCTCTGAGCCATCTCTCCAGCCGAAGATGGGATCTTCTGACCTGCATTTTCTCACACTCACTGCACCTACATGGCCTTTCTGCAGTGTGGATGCGCTGGTGCTTGAGAAGAAGCCCATTTTTGTGGCTGTTTCTCCACATCATGCATCTGTAACCTCCACCTCCACTGTGCGAGCTCTGCCAGCGCTCAGAGCTAATGGGCAGGAGCCTTTTGGTCTCATGCTGGAGAAGGCCTGAGTTGTCCCTACCCTCTTCACGTATGAAAGGGATTTCTGGATTGGGGACTCTGTGGTTCTTAACACTAAGATCTTTCCTTCCATTGTGCTGGTGTTGGGGGGGGGGGGGGGGGCGGTGTTTACTCTGAAGGAGAACTGCCTTCCACATGCCCCACATGTATGCAGTTTCTGTCTGGAATGTACTCCCTGCTGTTCAGCCTGCAGAAAAATATGTTTCATGACTGGGCCACACATCCCACAAGGGTAGGTTTTCTGGATAACTGAATCAGCAGTGGTAACCTGTAGTGGGTGGCTGTTTGAGCCATGCCCTGAAGCACCACCCCTAGTGAGGGAGCTGTAGCTGTTACATCTGCCCATGACCTTGAGGTACCAGCCTCTGGGGCGTGGCCACTGGGGACCCTTAACACCTGAGATGCATGTATGCTGCTCTTCTTGGCTACCTCAAGGTTCTGGATGCTGAGATCATGGACTAAGCCGTTCAATGTAGGACACATAGCTCAGCTTTCCTGGACCCTATGATAAATCTCCCATGGTTATGAATTTACCCCCAAATAAATTCCTTTGATCATTAAGTAGACTCCATGGATTAATCTCAATATCTGGCAACCACGTGGGAGTGTGGGTCAGCCATTCCCCAACCTCTACCCACCTAGATATGGATAGGTATAGGATATTAAGGTAGATTATTGTATATACTGTAAACTAATTTAGTCAAATATCAGCCTTAGATAATTTGCACTGTTATGGATTCTTGTATATTGATACAAATGTAAACTCTTTTTATATTCCTATGTAAGATAATTTGTATATTGATACAAATACAGAACTATATTCGTTGTAATGTACATATATTTCTATTCCTAAATGTAAAATTGTATTTGTCATAGTCTATGTATGTTCTACCTCTGCTTAGGATATTTTATATATTGATATATATTTAAAATTATTGTCATATTGCATATTGCACTATACATTTCTACCTCTGTTTTAGATATTTTATGTACTGTCATAATTTTGAGGTCATTGTCCTTTTACTGTACATTTGTTTATAGACTGTTTACCTTGTTTATATGAAGCCTTAGTCCTCAGGTTATTTAGTTAGATAAGACTTACAGATTTATGGTCACCCATGCTTGTCATATCTATAGTCATGTTAGTTTGGTTGTCTAGATTTACAGATGCATAGGTCACGGATAGGTAATCTTCAAACACTTCATAGACCTAGAGAATATGGCATTTAAATAACTTAGAATTCTGCTGACGTGAGACACGATTGCTCCTGGCAGCACCGAGCTGATCCTGAGAGAATGTTGGGATTTTAAGACACTCCATGTGGAAGTCTGTCTTCTTCCTGGTACACAATGACCTGCTGGGCAAAGAACTGCCCTTGCTTCATCTGCTCACAGTACGAATGCTCTCCTTTCTGGGCAAGCGGGACACAAGGAAAAGCAACTACTGAATTCTCGAAAGACAGGGTAAGATGGTCTTTCAAAATTCTTGCTTCTGAAAATGGTCTGTCAGATATTCTAGACCTGTAGCCAAATTGGATACCCTAACCGGTGCTGAGAAACTTTAGATGACTGTCCAGGCTGCCAGCTGTTTCCGGCTATTCTCGAAAGATCTCTGAAAGTTGCTTTCGTGCATCTCCTGTTTTCTCAGGTATTATTATATTTCTTCCTAGGTCTCTGATGGGGTTGAAGACTAACAGTTACAGCTACAATCTTCTCGTATCTTAGCTGGAACATACTAGGTACTAGATTCAGATTCTTCAGGATAGGACAGCTTTTAAAATAACCTCTTTAACATACCATTTACCTATGTTCTGGACATCTCTGGATTTTAGCATGTGTCTCCTATTTGATGTTGTTCTTGTTGGTTGTAGTTCCATTTGTTTGTGTCATCAGATAATCATTCCTATTGTATATAGTTCTGTGCTAGGTTAGAACTCTCTTATTTAGACAAAAGGGGAGATGTAGTGGGAGCTTTTTGAGCTGTGTTCTGAAGCACCACCCCTAGTGAGGCAGCTGTAGCTGTTACATCTGCCTGTCACTTTGAGGTACCAGCCTCTGGGGCGTGGCCACTGGGGACCCTTAAGATCTGGGATGCACATACAATGCCTCCTCTTGGCTACCTTGTGGTTCTGGATGCTGAGATCTTGGACCAAGCTGTTCAGTGTAGGACATAGCTCAGCTTTCCTGGACTCTACCATAAATCTCCCGTGGTTGTGAGTTTACCCCCAAATAAATTCCTTTGATCATTAAATAGACTCCATGGATTAATCCTAATAGTAACCTTGACTCTAAATCCTCCTTGAAAATGTGCCTCCTTGGCTTCTACTTGAAACCACAAACCTGAAAGCAGAAAGTATTGAAGTAAATAGAAACCTTACAGGAGGAAATGACCCCACTAAAAATGGCTGTCTTACAGATCTAAGAACCCCTACATGGCCCTCTTTTATGGCTAGTGGCAAAGGCACCATAAGAAAAGTTGTGTTGTAGTGACCATTGCCATGTCAGAAAAAGGAGCTTCATAATGGGGCAAAGACACAGTGATGACATGCATTTCAGGAAGGACAGGTGGCCTCTGACTCACGGCTCTGCGGATGGCTTTCCACAAGGTTTTCTGCTGGTGAAGTGTGAGCACAGATGAGACACCAGGGCGTGTCAAACCCAGGAGAGAAATGGCAACCGAGGACCCGTCCAAAGACCATTTAGACATCTCACACCACGCTGAGTAGTTCACTGTGAGAGAACACTGCAGAGAGCAATGGGAAGGGAAGTGTGGCTAACCCAAGCCACAAGCCTGAGTAGGACTGGCAGGTCAACAGAAAGTGAGGGATGAGCGCTGAATGAATGAATGAGCCACGGCCCTGTCCTTGCTCAGAACACTAATGGCAGAGGGGAAGTTTCTGGTACCAGTCACAAGCCAGCCTTGACCTGCAGCCACCCTCACTCTTCTCTTACCAGAGCTAGTCCCCCTCCGGGGCTGTCTTGCGGCCCCATCAGTCACCCAGGCTTGTTCCTCCTGCTGCGGGCCACAGGATTATATCATAAGAGCTCAGCTGGTTATGGCAAAGTCACTACCTGGAGGGATCAAGGATTTCCTCCAGAGGAAGCCAAATTCCAAGGAGCTTTTGGTGTTACTTGGCTTGTTATGTATCAGCTGTATTCTGTTATGTCATGTGTGCCTTCATAGTTTTCCCAATTGACTTCCCTAAGAAGGGCTAACAGTGTGGACTGATCACTCTCTGGACATACACATTCCAAGTATTTGGAGAACAGCCTCAGGAAAGGCTTTCTCTGGAATCAGATATCTCCCTTGGCCACTTTCAAGGACTAGCAGTAATAACAGTCCACATGCTAGTCTCCTGATTTAAGATAAATTCCACAAGGAGACACCACCTAGGTCAGGTGGACGTTAAGTAATAGCTTTACACAATTTAGCTTGGACCCTCCTTTCTTACATCCTTACTAACTTTATAGACCTCTAACTTCTTACCTGCCACTTCTAGGAATATTTAGATAACCTTCTGCGCTGACAGCTGTGCTCAGCCTGAACCCCAGTTCAAGCCTCCCTGTAATTATCATCATTGGCAGCATCCGGCCAGGTCCATCCCCAGACGGAGGAAAGTACCTCATCAGAGATACATCTGTACTCTCTAAGAACAGACTTAAGCATCCAGGCTACCTGTTTGAGAAGGCCTGGCGGATGTGCCAATTAAGCTTTACTTCCTCCTTTCCCAAACCTTACCTCTAGTTCCAGATCTCCCTTTAACCATCACCACAGGCATCTACCTGTACACAGGTAGCCTAGTGGCCGAGCACACCTTCCCCTACCCTGCAGAAAACCAGCAGATAGCTTGGACAGAAGGAGCCACAGGAAAAAAAAAGACAGTTTTATTTTCTCCCATTGACCTAGCAACTTATAGATTCTTAACATTTTCTACTAATCATGTTTAAGACTATAGTTGAGCACATAAGATTCCCTCTTCTTAGATATTACCCGAATTTAGCCTTTAGTTAATTCATTTCCCCATTGGTCACTTCCCTTTGGGGTTGCAAATGATAATTAACAATTACTGCCCCTCTATGAGATTCTTATCACTCCTCCGTTTGACCCTGGAAGCCTGACTTTGCACTGCCAAGGGAATACTGCTTGTAAGTGTTTATATACCAGGACTTCCAGGGCACTGGGGGACGGAAGAGAAAAGAGAATGGAAGAACTAGACGGGTAATAATTTGAGTGGAACAAACTGAGATGGGGAAGAACTAGATTGAAGGGCTAGAAGAGAGGACTAGAGGAACGAGATGGAAGATGAGGAAGAGCCAGATGGGGAAGTACTAGCTGGGTAAGAACAAGATGAAAAGGACCTAGATGAGGCAGAATTAAGACGAGAGAATTAAGATAGAACTTAGAGGAAGCAGTAGATAAATATATAGAGAAATCAGGCAAGAACGGAGCTAGACATGAGAACAGAACTGAAGCTGTGTATAAAGGATGTTATGCCAGAGGAATTAAAGCAAGTGGACTACAGGGCTCGGTGTGCTGAGATTCTATTTCCCGAAAATAGTCCTCGCCGTTAGTAGTTCTCTCTCCTGAGCCCCTGGGATGTACAATATTAAGGCTGGTCCCTCTAATATTATACAAGATTCCTCCAGCTGGACAAGTACAGGAATCCTGGAAGGTACAAGTCCTATTCAGAAGATAATGCAGGTAAGTGGACAGCAGCAGCACAGGGTGACCCTCGCCTCAACAGAGCATAAGACAGGAAACTAGTAATGACAAAGAATCTTAAAGGGCCAGGGAATGCAGCTCAGCGGCAGAACACTTGCCCAGGACGTACTGGAGAGAGAGAAAAAGAGGGAGCCCAGTGCTCTCTGAAATCAGGCAAGAGTTACGTCAGCAGGAGGGGCTGGTGGAATGTGGCCAGGAGAACAGTTTCAGTCAGTGGTTTTGCCAGGATGAAGAGTTGCCTGGTAGGATCTCTGGTTCACTGGAAGACTCCAATCCCGTATCATTCCCTGGCAGGCTTCTGGCTCCTAGGTTGAGGGGCTACATGATGAGATAAGCAAGTACTTAGCCCACCTTCCACCCACAGCATCTATGCAAGAAAACCAAGAAGGAAGTAGGATCTATACATGACCATGGGAAAAAGGGAAGAGCCCAGTCCAGGAGGCAGGGGAAGTGAAGGAGCTGACCCAGTGAGGCTGCAAGGGCAAAGTTTTCCACATCACATCATGGTATAGGAGGCTCTGTGTCTCATCCAGAAGCTTCCATTCCTCCAAGGAAACGTACACAGTCACATCCTCAAAGGTCACACTGCCCTACTGTGATGAGAAAAACAGTGTCCCTAAACAGACCTTCTACTCTCAGTCTATCCAAAAACCACAAAGCAGGTACCTACTCCCACCATGTCCTGGTTACCTCACAGGAGAGTATGAGGCTGGTGCCACAGCTGCTCTACTCTTCCTTCTACTGGTCATCCCGTCACCCACAGCTGGTAAGCCTCCTGAGCAGATAAATGCTATCTAAGCTGTGGGCATGCATGACATGAAGGTCCCATGCCACTCCTTGCCTTGCCCGAGTCCCCCAGTCTGCTTCCTCTGTACCTACACAAATCCAGGCTTGCTTCTTCCTCTTGGTCATGGGAATATCATTTTACACCCGCTTCAAGAACATCACTCTGTAGGTCAACTCTTTCCCATTTTTTTCATCTCCCATGCCACAGTAACGCCATGGCTGTATGTCATCCTGTATCAGATTTGTTTTGGTGCACAGCACTTGGGAGAGCTTTGCCTTGTTCCTAGCTTCAATCTCAGCCTTTGTATCTACTTGCAGCTAGCAGATACCTGAAGTGAAAACCTAATTAATCTTATCAATAAAAACCAGGAGTCAGGTATTGGGGTAAAAACCTGAAAGATAAGAGAAGCAGGGGTACCGTGATATTTTATTTGTGCTGAAATGTGATTTTATTTGTATGTTAATAAAGTTGCCTGGAGATCAGAGCTAAGAGCAAGCCATTTAGCAGAAGTCTGGTGGTGGTGGCACATGCCCTTAATCCGATCACATGGCAGGCAGAATCTCTGTGTGTTCAAGGACACAGCCAAGTGGCAACCTGAACCTTTAATCTCAGTACGAACCATAGAGACCTGGAGGTCTGTATAGACAGGCAGTGACGAGGAAGTCATGTGGTTGGGTTTACAGCCAATGAGAAGGCAGAACAGAAAGGCAATAAAAAGACAGGACATAGGAAGAAGGTCTCTGTCAGGGGAAGGACAGCAAGGAGTGGTAAGATAAGCTAGCTGGTCTTAGCTCTTAGCTACTGCTCGATCTCTGGGCTCTTAACTCTCTATTTGGCTCCGTGTTTCTTATTTAATAAGACCGTTTAGAATTACATCTACACAGGGGAGCAGCCATCAGTGACTTGCCACCTCTTCTGTTCCTTCCTCCAAAAGGGCCAAGATCCTGTCTCTGCCCCGTGTTATCACTTCCTGTTTCCTCTCTGTACAGACCTCCAGACCTCTATGGTTAAATAGAGGTTAGTTCTGCCCTCTGATTCCAAGCAAGCTTTATTTGTCAGAACACAAACAAAATATCACACATTTTTTTCCTTTTTGTCTAAATAAAAAGCGAAAGTTTTAACTAACATAGAAAAACTATATACAGTAAGTACAATAACCATATACAAACATATAGAGGCAATAATTACATTAACAATGTCTAGTTGTGGTGATATTGTGTTCCCCAAAATATTGTGCACCCTAATAAACTTATCTGGGGTCAGAGAAGAGAACAGCCACTAGACAGACATAGAGGCCAGAAAATAGTGGCACTCACATCTTTAATCCTATCACTTGGGAGGCAGAGATTCACCTGGATCTCTGTGAGTTCAAAGCCATACTGGAAACAGCCAGGCATGGTGACTCACACCTTTAATCCCAGGAAGTGATGGCAGAAAGCAGAAAGGTATATAAGGCATGAGGACCAGAAACTAGAAGCTTTTGCCTGGTTAAGCTTTTAGGCTTTTGAGCAGTTCAGCTGAGATTCATTCTGGATGAGGACCGAGAGGCTTCCAGTCTGAGGAAACAGGATCAGCAGAGGAATTGGCGAGGTGAGGTGGCTGTGGCTTGTTCTGCTTCTCTAATCTTCCAGCATTCACCCCAATACCTGGTCCCAGATTTGTTTTTATTAATAAGACCTGTTAAGATTCGTGCTACATCTAGTCCATTAGCATTTGACAAATCCAGAGAAAATACTCCATTATCTATTCTATCTTGGTGAATGCAAAGTGTTGTACCTAATTCACTTTCCATCCTAACTTGAATTACCACACAAAACTATCTTTTTATGTCTTTCAACCTTATACACTTTACTCCTCATTTATAAATTTCTCTTTTGAATTTAGTAACAAGGAAAACTATAGCTATAACTATCTTCCCTTTACCTCCATCAGAGACTCGAGAAGGACATAAAATTACCCGAGTAAACAGGAAGTGCAGAGCAAACAACTTCCATAATGAAGAAATGACAGAAACAGCTGGCTGCCTGGACAGTCACCTAAGGTTCTTCTGCAACATTGGGGCATCCAACTCTGGCCTACAGGCCTAGCATATCTGACAGACTTTCCTGTGAAGCATGATTTTTGAAGGAAGTCCCGCCTTGCCTTGGCAAAGTTCCACAGTCACTTTCTTTTGTGTCCTGCTTTTCCAATTTGTGCAGCATACTGTCAACAGTCAAGGCAAGGGCAGTTTCTTGCTCAGTGGCTAACTTTTGCCACTAACAAAGAAAACAAACTCCATATGGAGTTTCTTCAATGACCATTATCTTTTCTGAAGTAGACTGATGCTGCCAGGAGCAAACATGTCTCATTGTTGTAAAACAAAACAAAACAAAGCAAAAACCCACCAAAACCTTATGTTACTGAAACATCTTTCTTCCTTCCTTTCCTTCCTTCCTTCTTTCCTTCCTTCCTTCCTTCCTTCCCTCCTTCCCTCCCTCCCTCCCTTCCTTCCTTCCTTCCTTCCTTCCTTCCTTCCTTCCTTCCTTCCTTCCTTTCTTGTAGCTAAAGTTTTTCTGGTCCTGCCTGGCCCACATGTAGGGAAAAGGAGCTGGCTAGAGAAACCCACCCTGACCCTGGAGCCTAGAATTAGGGAATTAGGGAAGATGGCTCAGATAAAGCCAGTAAGAGAAACACAGTTTAGCTCAGATCAGAGCCATCTCTGCCCCTGTCCAACGGACTTGTGAAAACAACCAATCACAGAGCAGGACAGTAGAATCCTGGCCCTAGGGCCAGAGAAATGAACCAAGGAAACATGCCCTGACTCTGAAACAAGTACCAAAGAAACACTCTTGGTCCCTAGAATCAGAGTCAGTGAATGAAATGTGTCCTGGCCTTAGAGGTAGTGACAGAAAGCTAAGTAAGGCCAGTGATAGAAACACAGTTTAGCTCAGATCAGAGCCACCTCTGCCCCTGTCCAACTGACTTTGAAAACAACCAATCACAGAGCAGGACAGTAGAATCCTGGCCCTAGGGCCCAGGACCAGGGAAAGAAACACAGCCTATGTTTGGGACCTGAGCCAGAGAAGTGAACACTTTATCCCCAAACCCAGAACCCAGGAAATATGCCCTGACTCTGAGACTAGTACCAAAATAACACTCTTGGCCCCTAGAATCAGAGTCAGTGAAAGAAATGTGCCCTGGCCTTAGAGGTAGTGTCAAAAAGCCAAGAAAGGCCAGTGAAAGAAACACAGTTTGGCCCTGAAATCAGGGCCATCTCTGCCCCTTGTTCACAAAACTGGCCAATCTCTGAGCAGAAAATAAACTAACCAATCACAGTTGACTCCGCCCCCTAGACATCCTATATAAACTGCCCTGCCCGTTCAGTTGTGAGCTGTTCTCTCCACCCTGGTAGAGGCAGTTACTCTCCTGGACTCCTCCTTCCCAAATAAACCTCTTTCTCAAAAGAGTATTGGGTGAAGACCTTCATTGGGAGCTGCACAGAAGAACCTTGCTGGGACGTCCCATAGTGGACTGAGCAAGGGGGAGCTGTACAGAAGAACCTTGCTGGGACGTCCCATAGTGGACTGAGTGAGAAAGAGCTGGTAACACTGAGCCAGAGATTGTGGCTCTACAGGAGAGGAGCAGGATTGCTGTGTCCTGCGGGGAAACCATCCCCCATCATACCATCATACCAGGTATACCCTGACTTTCCTGAAGAGTCAGGATACCCTGACTTTCCCGAAGAGTCAGGATACCCTTCCTTGCTGAAGCAGTTCCAGGCCTGACTCTCTTGAGAAATCAGAAAACCTTCCTTTCCAAGGTTGGGCTGCTTCTTTGCAGTCTCAGCCATCAGAGCTGTGCTAAACAGCTCCAGGTGTCCGGGACACCTTCAGGGCAGAGCTCTTGTCCTAAGTAGCTCTGAGGTGTCCGGGATACCTCCCCCTCTAGGGCTGAACTGTCTCCTCACAGTTTCAGCCATTAATTTACTAACATTTGGTGCCAAAACCCGGGACACCAAACCCAGAGTTTTTGCAAGCTTTTGCAGTTTACTAACATTTGGTGCCGAAACCTAGGACACCAAACCCAGAGCTTTTGCAGTTTACTTACACCACAGTCAGGACAAATCTCTCTAACTCGCCAGTCCCGCAGCCTCTCAGACCCAACCAAGTAAACACAGAGACTTATATTGCTCACAAACTGTGTGGCCATGGCAGGCTTCTTGATAACTGTTCTTATATCTTAAATTAATCCATTTCTATAAATCTGTACCTTGCCACGTGGTTCGTGGCTTACCGGCATCTTCACATGCTGCTTGTCATGGCGGCGGCTGGCAGTGTCTCTCTCCTCAGCCTTCCACTTCCCAGAATTCTCCTCTCTGTTAGTCCCGTCTATACTTCCTGCCTGGCCACTGGCCAATCAGTGTTTTATTTATTGACCAATCAGAGCATTTGACATACAGACCATCCCACAGCACTTCCTTCCTTCCTTCTTTCTTTTTTTTTCTTTCTTTCTCTCTTTCTTTCTTTGGTTTTGTTTTTTTAAGACAGGGTTTCTCTGTGTAGTTTTGGTGCCTGTCCTGACTAAAACCTCTTAAGTGCCATATTCTGTAGATCTCTGAAGTATTTGAAGACCACCTGTCTATCTAAACTATATCTCTGTTTGACCTTGAAAATATACCTAACATGACTACATGTTTGATTGTAATAGGTGACTACTAACTTGCATTTCTATATTATCCTAAGTAGTTTGTAATAAAAATTTTTAAGGACTAGGAATTTACAATACATTGTTAATTGAGCTGTATATATACAATACTTTGAACAGGAGTGGAAATGTATGTATGTGGTGATATTTTGTTGTACTCTAATAAAATTTGCCTGAAGATAAGAGGACAGAACAAGCCACTAGATTAAACATAGAGGTCAGGCAGTGGTAGCACACACTTTTAATCCAAGCACTTGAGATCTCATGCCTTTGCTACCAGTATTTGAGAAGCATACACACCATTAATCCCATCACTAGGAAGATTCAGACAGGAAGTGATATGGCTGGGTGGAGAAAGGTATATAAGGCATGAGGAGACAGGAACTCAGAAGGTCTTTTCAGCTGAGGACTCAAGGGATTCATGGAGTTGGTGAGGTAAGAAGTGGTGTGGCTTGCTCTTTGTCTCTCTGATCTTTCAGTATTTACCCCAATATCTGGCTCCAGGATTTATTATAAGACCATTTAGGATTTGTGCAACATCTGTACAGTATATTCTAACAAAAATAACCTTAAATTTATATCAATATACAAAAATATCTGAAACAAGAGTAGAAACATATGTACAGTATAACAAAAATAACCTCAAATTTGAATCAATATACAAAAATCCAAACCAATTGTAAAAATATTTAAAACTAGTATTTGCCTTTTTGGTTTAAAAGTATATTCAATAACCTACATTTTTATCCCATTTCTATATCCCTCCCTTTTTCTTTTCAGAACGAGATCCCTGAATCTAATCTCCTTTGTTCAGCTTTTTCCCTGACCATTACCAATAACAACTTATAACCAACCACCCTAAAGATGACCTACCAAACAACCAAAAACTGCCCACCCCACCTCTTGAAAGTGGATGTCATGTTCTATCGAAATTTTCGCAGGGGCCTTCCCTGAGAAAATCCTTCCCTGAGTCCTGGAGAAGACGCTACACCCAGCGTGGGGTTATCTGAGGGAAAGGAATATATGTATACCATGCTCTTTTGTCCGTTTACTTTATTTCTCTATGACAAAATTCCATCTATACAGCTTCAGCTCCCGTCCTCACATTCAGTTCCTCTCTGTCCCTTCTTTCTCTGTCCCCTCATAGCTCTAGTAATAACTAAGCTCTTATGCTTTTGATTTCATCTTTGTCCCTTGTTCCTTTGCCCTACATCTTTCCTCCCTCTTCTCCTCTTCTGACCTGATTCAAATCCACCTATAGTCTGCAGAACTTTTCCTTGCCCCTTACTCCTCAGCCTGAGCCAGTTTGCCTTACCACCTACAGAAACTCTGCCTTGTTCTCTTCTCCTCTGGCCATGGCTTCTCTGACCAGGAATTCTGCCTCCCCTTCACTCACACCTGGATATGCAAAAAGCCCCAATGTCTTGAGTCAATAGCTCTGCAATGCTATGAGGCCTGAAGGAAAGGGACAGTCTGAGCTTCTTTTGCACAAGAAACAAAGCTATGCATCTACAGTTTCCTAGGCTCTGTAGGGGTGTTACCTAGTAGATCAGCAGTAGGTCTGAGCTTATACTCTTTGCCTTATGGAGTAGTAGTATATGAGCACACAAGAAATTCATAGCAGAAGACAGCTGACATATTAAAAGCTGAAAAACACCAAATATTCCTTGATATATGACTTCTCTCTAGAAAAATTCCTTGATCTTTCTAGGTATAGCTTTATCACACAGCTGAATCTCTATAATATATTCTTGCAGCTTGCAGCAGTGTTCTTGAAATGACTGCCTCTCTCTGGGGATGACAGCATCTTTAGGGGACCCTGAAAAAAATTTGGAATAACTGTCAAGTCCTGGGAGAACCAGGTGTATCATTTGAGACCAGGTGTCCAGTCTCTTGTGGCAGGGTCATGTGCTGTTCCCTTTGGGGGAGGGGGCAAGTAGGAGCAGAGTCAATGATATGGACTCTGGGAGAATGGTGAAACAACAAGCTCAATTTATTCAGGAAGAGGCAAGCCTTATATACCCTTTACCCCACTCCAGAAGGTCTGATGAATATGCATCTGCTGGCATGACATGGCTGCCTCTCATTGGTCCAGGTCATCTCAGATCATGTCTCAGCTGCTGTTGCTGAGGCCCTTAGGCAGACCCAGGTTGGCTTTCAGGAAGTATCTTATTACTGATTTGGGCCGGCTGGCCCTCAAGCCTGTTAGGGCTGAGTCATCCCACAGTCTCTGAGTAATTTGAAAATGCAGGGCTTGTCTCAAGTCCTGGCTAGAGTAATCTGTGAGGCTGGACCATCTCAGCTAGCCACCTTGAAATTGTTCTGAGCAGTTTGTAGTCCAAAGCCAATCTCTGTAGTGTTTGCCAGCTCAGTGATGTTATCAAAGTCCTGGTGGAATCATCATTGTGGGGCCCCATCCTCCTTTTGGAGACTTCAAAGGTCGATGTTAGGTGTGGTCATGGTTCACTGCAGAAAACTTAAACATTTTAAAAGTCATGTGCAGCAGACCTCAAAGAGGTTAAAGGACCATAATTTGTTATGTACCTCCAGAGTACAAAAACTTAATTCCTAGTAACCTGATAGAGACTCAAACCAGAAATCAAGTACAGGAAGCTAGATGAAGTCTTTTTCTAGAATTAGTTATTATTCTACATGACCATTAATATCCTGGCAAAGTAGTTTAATATGCATATTAATCTTATAAATTTTGAGATAATATTTATACCTTAAGTTAAGCTGTTAAAGAGAAAAAAAAAACACCACACACAAAACACCCAAAGGATTATGAGATTAGTGTCAATAGAATAGTTCCTTAATATTGCTTTTTCTTCTGTCCTATACCAGGTGACTCCTCTGACATGAGACAGAGATTTTGTATTTTCCTTTAACAAGCATGTTTTGGTTTATAGAAGGAGAGAGCCAGGCTCCCACTCCAAAGCCAGCTTAATTTTTAATTGAACTGAGACTATAAAAAGACCGTTTGCATTATATGCCTTTAGAGAATGCAACAACAAACATTTGGGAAGATTTATGAAATGTTATCCTGTTGGAAATGTGATATTCCAATAGGCCAATTTACTCTTTTTTCTTGGGACATTTTCTCTGGATGAGTCATCCTTTTTCTTCCAATGTCTCATTTGTCCAGTGGTCTTCAGATTCCTTAGTTAGCCTTTATTCTCCGGAAAGACAAAAACAAAACCCCGTCCCAACCCTAACTTTGGGGAAGTTTCCCTTTTGGCAAGTTGTATCTGATCAAATGAAAAGCATTTGTTAGTCTTCTAAGTTAGATTGAATGGTCATACTGGTTGATGAACTATCACGTCTTCTAATCAAGAGGTGTCTTGTTCAAATCTAATCTTTATCAATTTTGATGGTATCTATAGCTTTTCTTCTCCTGTGGAAACAAAACCAAAACCTGTTCTCCAACATAACACATATCCTGGTTTCCATTCTGAAGTTAACACATCTTTAAAGTATACAGGCTGATTTAATTCCATAGATTTTCTATTATCCAATGTCTCTCCATAGCTGTCCTTTCTTTCTCACTAGCATTAAAAAATTTAGAGTTAAAAAAGCATTGTGCAATCTGTCTCTGGGAGTCTTTACTACTCCTTTGTGTTTATTAAGCATATCTTTTAGA
>CABHPP010000263.1:7000-76434 GCA_902168425.1 Peromyscus attwateri | reverse complement strand
ATCTATCATGATGCTGTTAAATAGCAAATGCTGATAGAATATTACTCACTGTGAAGATTTATGGAAAACTATGCTCCTGGTGATGAGAATGTCCATTTTTATAAGCATGCACTGAATCTGATCCTCTAAATTGCAGTTTAATTTCAGTAAATTTCATTTAATTACTGAACCTAATTTTTAAACTCAATGTTCTAAATCACCTCATTGAGTTTTTGTTTGCTGCATATCATTCTTTTTTGTTGTCATTATGTTAATTTGTAGCTTAAAATCAGAGCACTAGGCATCTGTGATTCATTCTGGTCATGATCTGAACTGGATGTTTCTGTCATCCTCAATTATATGTCTCAGGAAAAGGTAACACCAAGATGTCTCATGTTTAAACCAAGATGTCTTCTTCCTTAGAATGGGAAAGATACTCTGTTATTCTTGTAACTTAGGATTTCTATCTAGACAGTGGAAGAGATAATTATTGTGAAATGTTACTCATCAATCTCAGTAGTGAATTTTTCTTATATGTTTTATCCACTTCGGTTGTTCAAGGAAGCCTATTAGATGCTTGCTCCATACAGAATAGGTATAGTAGGGAGCAGAAATGTATGGGAATAATAGTATTTCCTCCACCTAATCCACTAGGCCGGCAGTTAACCATCTTCAACACCCAGGCTCAAATAGCCATTGGAGGAAAGGACAAAGGACGCCTCTTCCAAGGCCAACTCTCTGGGCTCTATTATGATGGTTTGAAAGTACTGAACATGGCAGCTGAGAACAACCCTAATATTAAAATCAATGGAAGTGTTCGGCTAGTGGGAGAAGTCCCATCAGTCTCGGGAACAACACAGACGACCTCCATGCCACCTGAAATGTCTACCACTGTCATGGAAACCACTACCACCATGGCTACTACCACCACCCGCAAGAATCGCTCTACAGCCAGCATTCAGGTAAGCCTTTCTCTTGTGATATTGTTCTTCTTTCTTGACTTTGCAGCACTACTGCTGTGGTTATTATTCTAGGTAGCTAAGGACTTTGAATTACTGTCTTTGAAGGAGGGCTGAAGATGTTCATGATAATGAGACCTAAGACTAGAGAGTAAGTAAGTAATGACTGAGAGAGTTGGAGAAGTCGTGTGTCATTCATGAGCTCATGAGATAACTCATGTTATCCCTTCCATTTATCACTGAAATGGGAAAACTATTATTCAAAATGAACAATGGACTGTACTTTTATTATGTTTATAAACCATCCATCTCCTCTCATTGTATTACCTGTTGTTTTCAAATAACAGAAAGTGGGAAGGGAGAAAGGAAAGTTTGTTATCATCATCAAGTCTGTAACCTAGTTCAGTTCTATTCACATCCTCCAGATATATTTGCTAGAACATGAATTGCACATTATTAAGGTCAATGGGTATCATTCAATCAAGAACAATTGAAACAAGAAGCTCAATCACTCCTTGTGAATAATAGTCTTTGTGTTTGACATTAAATCCTAATTAATGAGTTGTCATTTTGGAGTCATTTTGTTTACTTTATTTGACTAATATACTGGTTCTATTAGAAAGTGTAAAGAATTGATTTTAGCTAGGCAGAAAGTTCTTAGCTTATGGTAAGTTTTTTGTTGTTGTTGTTATTGTTCACTTGAAAGAAATTATATATAAGCTAAAGCTTAATACTTAACTGACTCCCTTAGCAGTTCATAAATCTAGTTAGTGGGGTTAGGAGGTTAATTGAGTTATTAGCCTTAAATGCTTTGGCATCAAAGAAAAAAACCCAACGCTTGTGGAGAAATTATACCTACCCTAGTTAGTTATTTGCAAACATCAGCCGATCAGTACTTGTCTCATTTGCTTCTCAGTTTTCACATGTGATCCAAGAGCTCAGTAGTCTTTAACATCACCTTTCTTTCCATTCCAGTGGACACTGTAAACTCACAGTGAATCATTAATTAAAACTCATCCATGTGGTTTTTTTTGTTTTTAATCTTTCAGAAGTATGTTATGTGACTTAGCTGTATGGAAGCATATTGTCTTCCTTTATTCCTTTTCTTTAAGCTTGAGCAAAAACCCGGACAGTTTCTTTCCTGGCTCCAAAGAACAATTTGAAGCCATGTGTGCTGATGATGCCATCAGCCTATTTTATGTGTTTTCCAAAGGCTGCTAAGAACCTGACTTGCAGAGCAGTCCTATAATCATGGGTGCTGTTCCATGCATACCTACGCACATGCTTGAAAGAGAAAAATTGCACTTCTCCACTGATATTACAGCAATAACTCCTGACACCTCACTCCACTCACTGAGAAGAAGATAAAAGGCAATATATATTTCTATTATGACTCTCTATAGTTCAAGCATAGATCTGTTTACTGCTGGTAAAAGGATAGTTCTGTTTGCACAGGTCTTGGCAGCCCTGGCTTGTTTCCATCAGAGTATATTCTGCTAGCTCTGTGGGAAGCAGAAGAGCAAATAGCTTTTTCTCTATAGGAATGGTTACTTCTGCAGTCTGTTTTAGGACTAAGTTTTTGCTGACCACAAGTAGATTTAACGCTACATAGGGATTCTGGGAATTGCCTCAATTTGTGGTAATCTTCAGTCTTTGTTTTGTTTTTTGTTTTTTTTTTTTCCATCTAGCAGTAAATATGTAAATGGGGGCAAATTGTTTGAGTTCCTAGACCCTTTCTACAACCTAAGAGAACCAGTGCTTCTGGATAGGAGTGGATTTCTAGGTGCACAAGCCTTGCCAGTAATTTAGCTCTAAGCCTGGGGTACCTCTTGGAGGAAGTAAGCACCTGGGAGTGCCCCCTCTAACAGCTTCCCTCTGGTGAGTGCTGTTCTTTCAGAGGCTGGCAAAAATTGGATTACATCTTTACACGCTTTTCCTTTTTCCTTCCACTAAGACTATAAAGATGGACTATAAATCTGTTGACACTCTTTGTTTCTATGGGTGTGTAAATACATACTCTTGGAGGAAAGCCAGCAAGTAGCTTTGCAGAATTGATTAGACCCAGGGAAAAAGGATACAGAAGCCTCAGGATTCTGTAAAGGGAAACTTGAGGAGACACAGTGTGGAAGATTTTAGGTGCCTTTGTTCTTGCCAGCTAACCACAATAACTCTGCCCCATGCTTTATGAAAACTTCATAGTTGAGCCTAGTCTGGCCTAAGTACAGCCTAGAGATTGCATCAAGTCTACCCAAGATTTAGGACAAGTCTTAGATGCTGAATATAGTGAGTGAAGAACATCAGACCCAGAAGTTTCAAATGCATCCAATGTATGACCCAGCCTATTTTCTTGGATAAAGAGGACTCATGAAGCTTTGATCTCTGAGAGGTACTTCAAAAAACTAAAAGAAAATAAGAAAGATTAAGTTTCCTGTTCACTGATCTATCATTCAGTTTTCATCTGTATGAAATCACCTGCAGACCATTTTACAAGCGATGTTCTGTTCTTTGCTTTTCACTTTGATTAATATCATTAAAGCATGGTTGTCCTAAAATGAGACTCTTCTAGGAGAAAAACAATTAGGCATGTGTGACTACGAGTATAAAAATGTCACTATTCAAAAAATTCCCTGAGTCCTTCGTAAAGCAGAAGCTGAGAAAACCTCCTTTGAGGAGTTCATCTCTGATAGACCTTGGCTCGTGTTCACATCAGATCAAAGGAAAACTCTAAAGTGCTTTTAGTGCTGCTCTTAACTGTGTATGAATGTGAACAAATCGTTTTTGAGTTGATACAGCTCTCCAATGCTCCAGTCTTTTGGAAGTAATTGGTGCTTTGATCTCTGTGATAGATCAGTCTGTTACTGATAGGAGCACAGAATTGCTTGTGAATGGCATGGACTATGTTAAATTACTCACAGCTATTGTGCCCAAGCAGTGGATCTTGACCTTATATTAAAAAGAATGCCTGGAGATGCTCCCCTCAATTGAGAGGGGGAAAAAAGCCAACTAAAGCACACATTAAGAAGCCAGGTGGGCAGATAATAATCTTCAGTACAAATCTGTACTTACTAGATATTCAGCAGGCACTGAGTAATTCAGAAGACAAGACAGGCTTTATTTGCTATGTTGTGGCTGCTTAATAAGCAGAAGTACAGTGCTGGAGGAATGCTCTACTTCTAGAATACTCAGAGTGTGTAGACAGTCTTTTCTACTAGCACAACTATAAAGTAATGAACTTGTGCTAGATATGCTGGGTTTAATGTCTACTCCATTATCACACTAGCTAAGTGATCCTGGATAGATAACAGGACGTTTAAATCACTATTGCTGAAAGCAAAGTCTTTCCCTTAACTCTATAGCTAAAAACAACTTTGTCATTAGACATCATAATTTACAAAGTCAGACACTGATGTAGGTTTCATCAGGGCAATTCTGCTTCCACTAATGAAGCTGACTGGGGTCCATTCAGGGCCTGCTGTGGTCTGGTGGCTTTCTTCCCTCAGATCTCTTGTACCTGAATTAGTCAACTTTGGAAAGACGGACTCAGCTGTGCTCTATGTCTCTCCATGGTGTCCCAAGAATTCCCCCTGTGGTTTCTTTAGCAGAGTGGCTACTCTCTTGGGATCTCAGACAATCTTTTAATGGGAATAAAGCAGAAGCCATCGGTTTCTCATAGCATGGACCTGGACTGGACATGTGTTATTTATACCATACCTGATTGCTTTAAATTTCCAGACCTTTTCCAATATCGGGAAAGACCTGAAGACATTTGGATGACTATGGAAATAAGGCCCCAGCCATGTCTATTGCAGATTTTTTTTCTTGATTAATTGTGATAGAAAGACACATCCTAAGTGTGTGCAGATTCTTTCCATTAGCTGGAGTTCTAGACTGAATAAAAAGGAGGCAACAAACTGAACACAAGCATTCATTTTCCCCTGCTTGCTTCCTGAATGTAAATGCATTATGACCAGCTAGCTGCCTTATTCTCTTGCCCCCATTCTTTCCCCACCATGATATATACACTGGAGCTACGAGCCAAAAAATACTCACCCTCTCTTAATTTACTTTGTCAGATATTTTGTCTTGTCAACAAGAAAACTACTATAGCCTGGCAGTGGTGGTGCATGCTAGAGGCAGAGGCAGGTGGATCTCTGTGAGTTCGAGGCCAGCCTGGGCTACAGAGTGAGTTCCAAGACAGGCACCAAAGCTACACAGAGAAACACTGTCTCAAAAAGCAAAAGAAAAAAAAGAAAACTACTACACTAATTATAGCATGCAGCAGACTGTTAGTGTTTTACCTATTATTATTATTGTTATTATTATTATTATTGTTTTCATTTGATATGCATGTTAAGCAATAAGCTACTGAACAAATAGGACTGCTTATATTAATAGTAGTAGCTATAGTTCAGAGCACAGGTTAGAAATTTTGGGGTGGGAGAGTGAGATATTCAGAAGAATCTGAGTACAAGTTTGAAGCTAAAAATTAGTCCTGGAAAATCAAAAAAAGTCTATGACATCAGGAATAGACTCCTCTGTCATCTCATTACCTACATCGGATTTTTTTTTATTCAACTTTAGAGTCTAGAGGGCTTTAAAAAATATGCTGTGTCCTGAAATCAACCTATTTGTTCTATTTCAGGAGGTTAAAAAAAATACAACTCTAGATTACTTGTATCATGGAGCCAATAACTTAAAGAAAACAAGAGGGCTCTCAGCGTAACTTATACTGATTGTGTGTAGTAGGAGGTTGGCATAGGGAATGACTGGGAGCGATGTCATAGATGGGATAGTCACAGGACTAAGCCTTAAAGAGTGAATGCACTTGAGCAGGAAGAAAGTCCAGGTCTTGTGAGCTACGGTGTGAGTCAGAGATGTGACATACGTGATTTCCAGGACTGAGAAACTTAGCTTGAAGCTCACCACCTACACCTGGGAGAGGACTCAGAGGACTGAACTGAATTGAATTCCTTGTGGGTATAATCTGGGAATACCTCCAGTGATTATACAGAAACATTTGAGGGGTGGTGGTAGAGATCAAACCCAGAGCTTTACTTGAACTAAACAAGAGCTCTTCCATCAAACTACACCCCCCAGGACCATATGGGACCTTTCCTAGCTCCTATACAGGTGGGTAGTTACAATAACCCTGATTCTAAAATGGAACATTCACCCCAGAATACACTCAACTTTCTTTGCCTCATTCAGGACTGAAGGAAAATAGCAACGGCGAGAGTCATTCACCACTACCATTGCTTTTAGTCTCCTCGACCCTAATATTCCCAGAAGAGAGGAGCAGGCCAAAAGGAAAAGAGTGGCAAAAGGAAAAAAAATGTGTGTCCTCTTATTTTGGCCTCCAGTCTGAGCAGTTATCAGCAAAGAAGAACTTCACTGTGTCCTGTGCAAGTCTCCATTTGGAATCGTTTAGAAGCTATTAGCAAGAAACGGTTCATAACCTATTTTTCGTATCCTAGTCTTAGGCAAAGTCACTTTGACATTGGCCAGACTGTGTGCCACCAGATAATTGGCAGAAAATCATGATGATCAGCCTGGATTGGAAGTATCCTAATAAAGAGTGGAATGCAAGACTATGAGATTTCATTCTTATCTCCAGCCTCGTCATAAGGGTGATGATTGAATGGGAACCACTTTTGAAAGTTCCAGGGCAGAGCTAAGTTTTCAGACTCTGCAACAGTACATATGTGGAAGTCCCTCCCTTTGGCTCCTCAGTGTTGGGCTATGGATGATTAGGAACACACTTCAGACTTGATACTGATAATGACAGCTTGAAACTAAGCAAATTGCCTCAATACATCATCTATTCTGAGTGGGATTTCAGGGTATCTGTGGGATTTGTCGTCAGAACTTCAAGTTGGGGACTTGTTTCTTCCTGTTACTCAGCTGTGTGTCTAAGAGTCAGTCAGTTATCTCTCTCAGCCTGTTTCATTATCTGCCTAAGGGACATGATTATACCTTCCCTTCTGCTATATTGTAATAAACCTGGTCGTGGAAAGCCATTCAGACAGGTTCATTGAAGAATTTCACACTAGGATCCCATCTGCAACTAAGAAACTCCACCAGACCCATTTACCCTCATTGAGCCTAGCACCCCTGAGGGTTCCATAAGCATAAGCATTGTTTCATCTATACCCACGTAAGCCAATATGACTAGCACCTTTTCTGACCTCATCAATAAGAACAGAGGTCTATAGGAAATGTCCATATGTGAGAGTAGAGGTCAGCTTAGCCAAGCAGTTTGTACACATGGAGGAATTTTAGGTTAAAGGATATGAAATTGCCATTTCTAAAGGTCAAAAATGGGAAAAGATCAGGAATTTCATACTGTTCAGCAAAACACAAAGCATGCAGATACACAGTCCACTATCATTAGTGGGATTTTTGAGGCCCAAAATAGGTCACCAATTATTTTCCACATCCTTTGAGCAATCCATTGGTCTCATCTTGGGACGCAAGTCAAATCTACCAGGCCTGGAATATCTTGTGATCATAGCATGTATCAAGAATGGTTATGCTTGCCCAGAGAGCTATCGCCTCGTGTTCCCTCTCTCCTTTCCCTGATGCCATGAGCTTGGTGGAAACGAGACAAGGACTCCACAGTTTCTACCCACCCCACCCCCCACCTTTTACCACTAGACAACAAAACCTCCCGGGAAAGTTTATTTTTAGGATCAGGGCTCAGCTAATATTGATTAACAGCCTTACATAATGTGTGGCTCCAGGCTCCTTCCTTTCCTGCCAAGCCTCATAACTGGGGAAGGCACTGAAGATTTGTCAGTCTAATTAGACTTTAGCTGCCAGCCAGGAAATATCTCCTGTGTTCTGCTTACCCTCACATAGATACTTTCCTTTCCCTTTCGGAGAATAATTTAGAGGGAAGGAAAATTGACTCCAGTGTACTTCTTTCCTGGTAAGATTCTCTAGTGACAGTTTCTCTCTGGAATTTCATAGTCCTGATGAAAGAGAGAGTGAGACAGAGAGAGAGAGAACGTGAGAGAGACAGAGAAAGAGTTGAAGGGAAAAAAATGCTGTAGGTCTGCCTGCCTCTTAAAGACTTGTACGTTGCCAGTACATGTGACCCAGGGAAGATAATGGAGCATGGTTTCTTTTCATCCCTACTTCAGTACATTACTGTCAGGGTCTGGGACAGGCACTTCCCAGAGAGATGACTAGTCTCTTAAAAGGTCTTCTGAGGAGGGTCTCACAGCAAACAAACCGGAAGCTTAAATATTCTCATGGGAGTGGTAGAAATGCCCATCTAATTGGACTGTAGCAATGAGAGGGTAGATTTTTCACCCAAACTACTTATAAAGTGCTAGGTCTTACTGCAAAGCATCTAAACAGCTGGAAGAGGGCATTTGTTGTGCTTTTGAATTCCCACATGTGGCCATCCATAAGTGGTTTTAAGGGTTGTGGTGGTTTTTACAATCACCTAATTGGTTATTCAGCTAGGACCAAAGCCAGAGTCCTTACCCTATGACCTGTGATTGATAACTTTGCTGTCACACAGGCTATATCTCCTATCATGGTGCTCTAGGTATCAAGTTTCTTATGTTTCCTCAAACACAGATCTAAAAATAAGGGTAAGCCAATGAAGCCATTATTGATTGGTTCATATGCTGCCTTTATGTTAAACGTTGATTTTATGGGTAGTCATTCTCCCCATTAATTTTGATTTTAAAGTTTTACAATAGCAGATCATTAAGATGAAAGCTGAGTTTTGAGGGTACTATGTTAAATTATGCACCTTAACTGAGTACCTTGTTCAATAGTCCCAGACACACTTAAACATTCCCATCATGCTCATGCCGATGTCTTTCCCTTGCTCCTTTCATCTGCTGGAATTAACTCTTCCCACCTCTTCAGTTGACTGACCTCATTTCATCCAGTTTTCTAAAATATATATATATATATATATATATATATATATATATATATATATACACACACAATTATTTTGTGCCTGGGATAGTATTTAGCATATCCTAATAATCAGCGGTTTTGGAATGAAGGAATAGGTGACAATCTACCAGGTACCCTCTAAAGAAAGTACATGTATCTTTTAATAGTTAAAGCGTAGGCTGTCAAGCTTCCTAGTTGCTGCTTCTCAGAGGCCTATTGGCTGCTGAAGCTCTTGGCTATTTCCCATGACTTCTTGCCTTGAGAATAAGGAATCCTAGGAGTAGGGATATACCGCAGCTGATAGAGTGCTTGCTTAGCATGTGGTGCTAAGCATTGGTGGCTTACAGCTATAATCCCTGCCCTTTGGGGAAGTAGA
This sequence comes from Peromyscus attwateri, assembly GCA_902168425.1. Classification (NCBI taxonomy): domain Eukaryota; kingdom Metazoa; phylum Chordata; class Mammalia; order Rodentia; family Cricetidae; genus Peromyscus; species Peromyscus attwateri. Next base: position 67,200 of record CABHPP010000263.1, on the reverse strand, counting down.
AGCGGGAAAATCAGAAGTTCAAGGTCGTTCTTGGATTGCATAGTGAGTGTGAGGCCAGACTGGGCTATATGACACTCTGTCTCAAAAGGGGAGTGGGGTAGGGGAAATAAGGAATCCAAATCAGGCTTGAAGATGTGTACTTGTAATGCTAGCACTCAGGAGGCAGAGATGAGAGGATGCTAGCAAATGTGAAGCCAACAGAGTCCATGTCACCCCAAATCCAGGAATCCCAGTGATATCAACTCTTTCGAGTTGGCAAGAATATTCTTGTTGGCTTATCTGTCAAGTCCTACTTTAAGCAAGACCTAGCAAGAGTTTTATACTGCAGAGTCTTCACAACATTTGAGTGAATCATCAATCACCCCACTGTAATCATTCCAGAGAACTGTACATCCATTTCACAAACTGGATGACATCAGTTAAGAAAGATGAACAGAATGTATTTGATTTAATTAACATAATAATACTGTTTTTTCATATTTCATGCATTTGCTTAAAGCTTGTCCAAAAGCATCCAACAATGAGTTCTCCTATGTAAGAGATACATTACCTAATAAATGTTTCTTGGGTCATAAGAAAGAATCATTAATTCTAATTTAAACCAAGGTCCATGGATTGGTTTTTGTTCTTTGCCTCTGAAAAATACACCCCTTTTTTCCTATTTCTATACTAGGAGGAAAAAAATCTTCAAACAGCTGTTACCAGTAGCCAGGCTTCACCACAGGTAGTTCCATTCTGTCTGTGACAAGATAGTGGGAGGGTGGGCTGTTCGTCACATCTTCCTGGTGCCTGTTTGAATGACTGCAGAAATTAGAAATACGTGGATGTTGTTACGACAAGTCTTGCTTTTTGAAACCTTCTAATGAAAGCTTTCATGTCTAGAGAGCTGCTACTGTTATCTAAATGGAGAAATAAGTTTCTCCTTGATTTTCTCACCATCATACTCGGAGGAGAAGGTTGGAGAACTAACATACGCTCTGTTTTCAGTGGCTAGCAGTCACAGAACAGAGAGAACTGCTTGATGGGATTTGATTGGCTTGTATCCATAATGCAATCTCTCTTTCCTATTACTTGTCTAGTTAGGCATCTCTGTCTCTCTGTCTCTCTGTCTCTCTCTCTGTCTCTCTCTCTGGTGTGTGTGTGTGTGTGTGTGTGTGTGTGTGTGTGTGTGTGTGTGTGTAAAAGATAGAGAAACAGAGACACAGAGAGAACAAGGACAAACAAAACAGAGAAAAAGATAGAGAGAGAGAGGAGATAGGATACTTGTGTATGTTTGTATGTATTATGAAAAAACGATACTTGTTAGTTTAACATTCATACAGCACACTTGGTGGTTTTCCAGAATCATGGACGCTCATTTGGGATGAAGTCTCACTAGAGATTCTGCACAAGCTCTCAGGGGACTTATTTCATGCTGCTCATTTTATGGGGCAAGATCTTACAGATATTCCCAACTCCTTCATGAGTATCACAGCATCTGTTCACCCATCCTATCCAAACATAGTTCAGGGCTCTCCAAGACAGAAAGTCTTATTCATTAAAAGTATTAGATCAGTGAAGGAGTAGTGTAGACAAATTTCTAAACAGTCTTATTAAATAAGAAACATACAGGGGTAATAGCTGAAGAGATCAGAGAAATAGCGAAGAGCCACTGCTAGCCTTAGCTTACCACCACACCATAGCTTCCCCAGAGAGAGCTTCTTCCTGTCTAACCTGCACTTTTAATGCCTTCCTGTTCTGCCTTCTCATTGTCTCTAAGCTCAGTCACATCACTTCCTCATCAATGCCTGGCTATACAGACCTCCGGGTCTCCATGGTTGGTACTGGGATTAAAGGCATGTGTCACCATGCTTGGCTGTGTCCTTGACCACACAGAGACTCTGCCTGCCATGTGATTGGATTAAGGGCGTGTGCTACCACCACCCAACTTCTGTTTATGGCTCGCTATGTGACCTCTGATCTCCAGGCAAATCTTATTTATTAACATACAAATAAAATATCACATTTCAGCACAAATAGAATATCACCACAGAGTAGATTGTTGTTTTTATCTAAGTTGTCTATTTACCAATAAAGACTTAGGAGTTCAATGTTAGGGTGAAAACCTGCTAGATCAGAGAAGCCAAAAAACAACCAGCTGACCTTCCTTTTGAGCTGGAAACCCAGCAAGAAAGCATCTCTCCAGCTCTCTGCAAATCTCTAAGTTCCTTCCTAGTCTTTCCTGTGTGTCTCTTTATCCTTCTGCCTGGACCCTCTGTATTCCCTATGGCTAATTCTTATCAACTGGTCACTGGCTCCACCCCCTGATCCAGGATTAATTTTATTAACACAGTCTCGGAGTTTCACAATGCAATCAAATATCCCACAACAACAGATATCCAAAGAAGGATTAGCAAAGAAAACTTCCCATCAGACAATGCTCTCCCTGGTTCCTGATGCCCTTCTTCCTGTCCCTTACTCTGCAGCATACCCCCAAGACAGAAAGAAAAAAAGAAGAAAGAATTTAACTTGTCACAATATTTATCCCCCTTTCTGAAAGTTGACCTCCGATGGAAACAGAAGGACATGAATGATTTTAATACACAGTAACAATGGGTAACCTGTCCTGACGATCTTGAACAGTATAAATATATGAAATGACAGATTTTTCTGCTTTGCCTTTCTATACCCTCCTCCCAGATACTGAGGGAGACATATACTTGTGCACCCACAACTCATTCTATAATGTACAATGAAATTTCACCCAGCCTTTATCTTAGAGCTGCTGTTCCAATGATTAATGCCCCACTGGCTGGGAAACTGTGCTGCTGAAGAAAGACAAGGAGAGAGCAAGACACATGAAATATATCTCTGGGGCCATTTCTCATTATTATTATTATCATTATTAGTGCCTTACTACCCTATCTGTCCTGGTAGGGAATGTGTGATCTATTGGCAAGGGGACCAGATGACATTTGAAAGTGGCTTGCGTGAGGGAGAAATGAACAAGGACAAAGAGAATAGATAGTTTTTACTAAACAGAACTGACCTCCAAGTGGTTTTCATTGTTGTTTTCCTTTATTTGAGGGTTTGTGTGTTTCCTTATTATTGCTATTCTCATTTTCAGGTCTGAAATAATAGATACCGTGATCCGTGCACATGTTCTTTTGTCTTTGTTCAGGCTCTGTTTGCAAGAAACAATAAGATGTAACCTATACAATTGTTTTCCTTGCCCACTTATGGAAAAGACAGGATGGAATAAGTTTGTAGCCTTGAATCTCCCTATATATAATTATCTCCATATCCTGGCTGATTTCAAGCCTAAGAAATACTTTGTGTGTATGTGTGTGTGTGTGTGTGTGTGTGTGTGTGTGTGTGTGTGTCATATATATATATATATATATATATATCATATAAAGCAGTATATGATTCCTGTTACTTATTCTAACAAAGGATGATGGGTAAATTATTGATAGCTTTAGTACTGAAGTTGACTACATGGTGGGACCTTGTTGGAAGATGGGCCATAGTAGGAACACTATCACAACATGTGTGTCTGATGATAAATGGCAAATTCATTAGCCTAGGCAGAGAGTGCCAGATTCTGATTTAGAAAATGCTGCATTTCTGAAGTTGAGTTTAGGAGGACATGGGATTTATAGCTGAGGCACCACATGTAGCTTCAATTATAAATGGAATTTGAATTCAACCAGTGAATGGCATACTGAATTGAAGGCCTAGTTGGTCAAGGTACTTGGTGAAATAAATAAAGAAAAGAGACAAAATAATTAGCTCCACAAATATGGAGTACCACATAAAGTGCCTGACTTCGGAAAATGACAAACGAAATAGAAACTTTTTCTTAGAGGATTACAAACCAGCTAGAACCCTTGAATGTGTTCTGCACAGCAGACTCCTTACCACGTGGTTTGCTCCTGAAAATATAGTGTTGAACATGCTCATTTCCCCCCATTGAAATAATACGAAGTTATTTTCATATTTTAGTTTTATTTTTGTCAAAACAGTACATCCACATCCACACAGTAAATAGCTCCCACACAGTCCCTGAAATAAAAAATAAAATAAAAAACGCTATCCTTTTCTTCAGTGGCTCAGAGTGTTCTCTGACAGGTCTGGTCTAAGTTCATCAACAAGAACAGCCCTGACTAAATTCATTTGCCGAAGCTCAAGCTCCTTCCTGAGGGTGATGCATATTCAAAGTGATGGTAAAATATGAGATATATAAAGCCTCTGCCCCTTGTCTCAACTCTGAACCACCAGGAAGGGCCTCCTAACCACCAAGCTCTCTCTTGTCATCAGGGTCTGTTGGAATCTTTGCTGCAGCAATGTGAACTTCTGCCTTCTGCCCTGACGCTAATGACACTGCCTCTAAAACTTCTCGAATATAAAAACTGGACTTAATGCCTCTTCTCTGATACCCCCACTTAATGTAGCATCACACAGCCTCAAAACACCAACCACCTGGCCAAAGCAGAGGAGCAGTCTCCTCACCATGCCTTGCAGCCCTGCTCTGCTCTTGTAGGTTCCTGGAACTTTGCAGAATTTTTCCGCTTCATAGTGCACCATGTTTCTATTTTGTAACTTTCTCAAAGTATTAACTACTCCTTTCCTTGCGGGAGAATGCCTGAGATTTGTCTCTTTCCCCCGCCCAAGCATACCACATACTTCCTCACTCTTCATTTTCCCTGTAAACCTGTATCACATTATTTGGTTAAATTGGTATTCAGAGTTTATATTATTATGGCTTTGTAATATCATTTACAGAGAACAATGTAAGATCACACATGAACTGATTCATTTTACAAATATTTACACAGTATATAGAAGGCGTTGGTTACTATTCAGGGTGCTGAGGTAGCTGCTGTGAAGAAAATGGAATGAATGCTTGTCCCTGGCTAACATTCTAATGTTATGATTATCTTTCTTTTCTTCTGAAGCTCTTTGTTAATGAGCACCTGTAGAAGTAACCGACCGCCTTATTAAATAAGAAACACAGAGCCAATGTAAAGGTGAAAGCCCAAGAAGTCAGAGCTAGGAGTCTTACCCGCTTTCCGCCAGCTAGCTTCTCCCGCTAAAAGACTGCTCCGAAAAGGGAGTTTCTTCCTGTGCAGTTGTCTTATAAAGAGTTCTAGTTCTTCCTTCTCATTGGTTGTAAACCCGACTACGTGACTACCTTGTCACTGCCTCTCTGTACAGACCTCCCAAATCTTCTATGGTTGGTATTGAGATCAAGGGCGTGTGTCTCCAATGCTGGCTGTATCCTTGAACACACAGAGATCTACCTATTTCTGCTTACCAAGTGCTGGGATTAAAGGCATGCACCACCACCGCCCTGGCTTTCGCTATGGCTTGCTAATAGCTCTGACCCCTAGGCAACTTTATTTATTAACATACAAATAAAATCACATTTCAGCACAAATAAAATACCACTATAAGCACCTTCATTATCTCATTAGCCTCTCTCTCTCACCTCCTTTCAGTGTCACAGCTAACACACATATAAAGGTCTTTTCAAAGACAGTACACAGGAAGCCTGTCATTTCCATTGCTTTCTGGCTAGTGCCCTGCTGGTGTCTTTTCTGCTCCACTCTGGGTCCCCTCTGCCTCACCACTGCTGTCCTGTTCTGCCTTACTATACGTGTTGACAAGTTCCTGGGCCCTCTTTTCTGTGTGATGATTCCTGAGCTTTCCCCCTCTTAGTTTTTCTCCCTGTTGAAGATGAGTACCATCCTCTGACTCCCTGAGAAAGGGTAAGGAAACCGGCAAGACATTGCCTATCTGAAGTGGGTTCTAGTCCATCCTCATCATCTGTTGATAGTTTCCTGGCAGAGACTTACCTGGCAGAAACAATCAACTTGAAAGCACTTGTCCAGTTTCTTTAGGCATCTGATGATGTAGTTGTTGACAACAGTTTGGTGTATGGTTCTTAGAACATATTTTACTGTTCTTTCTCTCTGAAATCTCAGCTCCTCATCAGTGAACTTCAAGTTCATACCTACAATCTCTATCTTGAGGACTACATGCTGTTGTCCTCTTAAAACAATGCTCATGTGTAGCTCAAGGTTTTTGTGCTTTACCTGGACTGTGCTGACATTCTGAGTTTTGTTCAGGTGAGTTGTTACTAAATACATAACACACACACACATGCGCGCACACACACATACACACACACACACACACACACACACACACACACGAGCATACACATGAAATATATCTATAGAAAAACAAAATTTTGAACTTGAGTGAGATGTAATAAAGCTCTAAGCTGTATGCAGTACTAATTAAGATTTGTCATCAATGTACAATTCTAGTAAGAATTATTAGTGCCATCAACTCCCTTTATTCACTGAATCAAACTTTTCTCCTCCTCCTCCTCCTCCTCCTCCTCCTCCTCCTCCTCTTCTATCTCCCTCCTCTCTCTCTGACTTTGTGTATGCTCATGTGCACATGTGAGTGCATGTATATTCTATGGCATATATGTGGAGGTCAGAGGACAAATTCAGGTGCCAGACATTCATGCTTTCCATCTACCTTGATTGAGAGATGTTCTCTCTTGTTCACCTTTGCATAGTCCAAGTAAGCTTATCCATGAATTTACGGCAGTACTCCTATCTCTGTCTTTCATCTCTTAGTAGGGATGCCCTGGGATTGTAGAGATGTATACTACTGTGTCTGGATTTTATGTGAGTTCTGGGGATCCAAACTTATGTCATCTGGTTTGTGAACCATCTCTCCAGAGCCTCAGCTATTTTGCTATTCCATTAATAGGCTTTATTTTGGGGTTTTTTTGTTGTTGTTGTTTTTACCATAATATGTTTTCCTTAACTACTTCACAGATAGTATGAGTTAAATAAGCACTTTAAACTTTTTGCATCCAGAAATGAGTATGTACTGACTCTTCTACCTGTCAGCAGATGCTTGTATTTTCTAGAATACCAAGGATTAGATTTTCAGCTTTGGAGTTTTTAATGCACCCAGTGTGTTTGTGTGTGTCTCTGGGCTCCTTCATAAATTGTTTGGTGACAGTCTGTTCATTTGGTTCTTAGCTTCCTTACTGCAGTGTTTTTGAATTTGCTTTTCCTTAGATACATGATAAGTGCTGGAGAAAAGCAGTTGCCTCTACATCCTCCCCTAAAGAAGAATAACAGATTCTAGAAAATGAAGATGGATTCCTACAAACCCCTCCAAATTACTGCTAATGTATATGGATTTGGATAGTGGAAAGAGGGTGTGGTCAAGTAATTACACTAGGAATGAGCAAAAGGTTATAGCCATCAAAGCAGGGAGGAGTGGACACTAATGTGAAAAAATTATGAATGGGAAGGTACAGGGAAAGCGGAGTAGAGGTGGTGAGGGTGTTTCCAAGCCTATTTCTATTGGGAATCATATCTATCAAACATTTCTAACCAGAAAGCAAAGACTGCTGGAGGCTCTGTAGTAAACCAAAATATTTGAAGAAGAAAGTGAGTAAATAGCAAAATTCACTTCCAAAGCCATACTAAAAACACCATACAGTTGTACAGAAAACACCTATAAAATGTTCTTTTTGACTCTAGTAGCCAAAGGGAAATTCATATTTTTTACTTTGTGGAATATAGGGTGAATGTCTAGAGAAGTTGTTTTTGTTATGTGGTATTCAGCTAGATTTCAGCTAGATGTATGGTAATAATTACAGAGAAATAGAAGGCAATGAAACAGAACCCATCATGGTATTGGCTTTTTAAAATGGAAATTAAAGTCTATTTATCATCTATCTATCTATCATCTATCTACATATCATCTATCTACATATCATCTATCATCTATCTATCTATCTATCATCTATCTATCTTCAATGATGATCTCTATCTCTTTGTTTTCTAAGAACTATATTTCTTTGTTTAGCTTCTCACCTGAGTAGGCATCTGTGTAACAGAGTTTCCTCTTTTGACTATTGTAAATGCTTTCCCCATCTCAACATCCTTTTTAAATTCAAGATACATTTTTCTTTGCAATTTACAGTGAAAGGAGATTATGTTGGACATTATCGGAGATGGTTTTGTCATTTTGGCACTGTAAAATCATGTCATATCCTTAAAAGCCTGGTAACAGAAGCCAAGGGAATGATTTGACAATTAAAGAAGACTTCAGCCTTATCCCCCAGCCTTTCTTTAAACTCCCTGAAGACAGACAGACCCAGGTGGTGGGTGTGAGAATTTGTCTTATAGGGACTTCTGACAGTCAGGTAAACTTATATTTTGGATTATGTCCATAAGCTGGGGCAGCAGTTGAAAAAGTGGTCTTTGGAGTCATTTTAATACAGTGCCTAATATTAATTCAAGAAAGTGCTAAGTTGTTGAATTATGAAGATTATTTGGTCACTGAGCTTACAATGCCTCGTGCCTGCTGTGTTGAAGGATCTAGATAGAGTTGATAGGGTAAAGCAGGTATATGCTTGCTGTCTTCATGAGGCATCTTATAATGTGGGAAAATTCATGAATAAGCCAATTTTACAATTAGCTTCATCACAATCATGACAACTTCAACAAACGAAGACAGGTGTCTAGGAAAACAGAAAGGGGCTTTAGTTAGTTTCCTGATCTGGGAAGACTTTTCCAAGGAAAGCAATGTAGGAACTAGTCCATTCAAGTGAGTCAGGACAAGGAAGTGTTCCACCAAAGACAGTAGCTTATGTGAAGGCCCTACTGAAGGGATTGGGCTCTACTCACAGTAGCTGGGGTGTCTGGAAATATAGCAGACTGACTAAGATAAGTGGTCAGTGTAATGTCTGTGCTTAAAGGTTGTGGTGGTTTGACTAGGAATGGCCCTCATAGGCTCATATATTTGGATGCATGGTCATTAGGGAGTGCCACTACTTGACAGAGATTAGGGGACATGGCCTGTTGGAGTAGATATGGCCTTGTTGGGGGAAGTGTGTCACTGGGATTTGGGTTTGGGGCTTTCAAATGCTCAAGCCAGGCCCCGTTTTCTCTTGCCCTGATGTCTGTGGACCTTGGTGTAGAACTCCAAGCTACTTCTCCAGTGTGCCTGCACGCAGTCATGCTTCCCACCATGCTGATAATGGACCAAACCTCTGAACTTGTAAGCCAGTCCCAATTAAACACTTTCTTTTATAAGAATTGCCATGGTTGTGATGTCCCTTCACAGCAATAGAGCATTGACTAAGACAAAGAGTTAGGTAAAGGCAATTAGAATGGCAATTTCTTTGTCATGATAAAGGTCTGTGGGGCTGATTTGTTGAAAGTGTCCATAGCTAGATTAGAGGACATGGACCATATGCATTCCTGAGCACAGCCTCTCAATGACTACCTTTGTGATATGCCAGAGATACAGATTTCCTCCATGAAAACCAGGGACACAAATCTCCTAAGGCAATTGCATACATGTGCAAGGATGCCAATATCTTCTTAGGGCACACACACTGCCATTCTGCATAACATTTTCACCTATTTACATTAAGAGGGACCACACATAGTCAACAGATTATATAATTGTCATGAGTGTCATGCCAGTGTGTTTGATACCTGTCATGTATTAAATATAAGGAAACATTTTAGTGTAGAGTTTGGCTTCTCTCCATGTGCTCTCCAGCAGAACTCGAGTAGCTGGAAATCTGTCCTTTGAAGGCTTTCTGTTCTCTCTGTTTTCTCATGCATAGCCTTGGTCTTTCTTCCCTCCTGGTAGAGACTGTAAAGTTCATTGGAAATTTTCCTGCAGTCTAATTAGCCTTTCTATTTAATTTTATAATAAGAACTCTGAACCAGAAGCTGGAGATAATGTACCCAATTCAATTCATAGATGTCAATTTCTTTTTAATTGTAATTCTTTTCTCTGGTTCTTCCCACTCTTGCTGCCCGAGCACAGCTGAAGCTTGGGTGATTATGAGATTTTCATGCCTACGCTGGCTAATTATGCCTCCTGCTTTAGGGTTAAATTCATTTCTTATCATGGTTGTTATTATTAGTAATAATAATAGGTCTCTCCATCCAAGCTTGGTTGAGTAGTAGTTTTCATAGTTACTGCCTCCAGATTTAGCTTATTTCAATTTTTTACCCAGATGGTTTCTTCCTTCATTAATGGCAGGGAGTCTCTGTTTTCCTATTGCATTTAAATGTTACTTTTGGATCATTTAGATGCAAAGCATATCTAGCAGATTCTTCTTAGTTTTGGAGATGGATTATACCGCTGTGTAGGGGTCACGTTGCTATAGATATCAATGAAGTCTCCCCTTGATCATGACATTGTTGCTTTGAAAAGTATTTGAGGTAATGAAAAGTGTCTAATGGCTTCTACTACTTCCTTACGAAGCCTCCAGGTCCTCAAAAGAACACAAGGCTTTGACTTCCAACTTCACTACGAAAAAAAGAAACAACACACACACACACACACACACACACACACACACACACACACACAAAACAAACAAACAAACAAACAAAAAACCAAACAAACAAAAACCAAAAACCCTTATTCTGAATTCCCTCCTTCCACTATCATTAACAAAACAGCATAGTGGTCCAACCAACTTAAACTTGAAATTGGCTCCTGGGCAACTTGTTAATTCTTTTAAAATTACCCCCCAAATTTAAATTTTATTATCTCTTCTTTGCTCAAAATTGCACTTCTAGCAAGGTTATCCAGACAGTTTCAGAAAAAGGAATCTGAGAGGCTCTGAGTAGAAAAGCAAGGCTTTTGATTCTGCCCCATGACTAAAGACAATGTTGGCTTTCACCTGGTCTCCAGAGCTCCTCTTGTCCTTTCCCAGTTCCTTACTCTACCCCACATCTTTGTCAGCTCCTTCAACCACCCAGCTCAGTCCCTTTCTGTTACTTCACCACTAAGTTTCACATGGTGCTTGTTCATAAGAGATTTTTCTTTTCATGCATTTCTTCAAATTCTTCTACCCCTGTGCTTGCCCACATCAGATCTCACTGGAGGGAACTCCCTTCATCCATTTGTTTGAAATGTTTGCTCATTATCCTTCCCTCTTTCATTCCCCCTAGTTATTTGGTACCATATGATTCCCTCATTCATTACAGGTGCCTTCAGTATCATACTTTACCCTATAAATGTAGCAGGAGCATTCCTGGTCTAAAAGCCAAATTAAACCAAAGAACCTGGTTCCACTCCCTTTCATCAGCCCCCTAAGTTCCCACCTAGGGACACCTTCATGTCCAAATTTTCTGAATTATATAGTCTTATGATTACACTTTCTAAACAGTTTGTACAGATTATAGAGACGTTCACAGGGAAGTTATTCTGCTCATGATCACAATCTGTAGGAGAATCACATATGTAAGGCCACACAATTTCCCTTTCCTGCTGCTTTTATCCCTGTTTACCAATATTTCTTACAAGTAGCCATCACTCTTGATCTACCATGCTATAATTTTGAATATATTGTTTTATACTTGGGCATGTACAGCATGCATAAGAGCTTGCACTTTCATGTATTCAATGAGAAAAATAGATCATTGTATTTTTGAGAAGAAAATGAGTGAGTGCTTGTGTTTCAAATAGACCTAGAATAGTTCCTCAAACATAGTAAGTACTCAATAAAGGATAGCTATAAATTATTGTTTTTGTCATGACTTTACCCACCCTATCTGCCTGGGAAAGTAATTCTTGTTTAGACTCCATTGTGATACAATCTCCATGGTGAGCTACCCACCGTTTCTGCTGCTCTATCTTACTCTGCCAGGCTCAACTCAGCTAATACCCTTGTCATTGTACATCTGCAAGGGTTTATTTGGTGTTGCAAATAACTGTGCAAAGTGTATGTTGGCATAGCTTCGTATTTTTCAGACCAGGTACACCTCAGTAGGGAATCTAAGGACCTTACCCACATTTTAAGCCTATAAGCGGCCTGGCTTACTGTCTATCAGCAAAACCTCTGGAGAACTTATCTATGGTGCTATGCAAGTCCAACTTCAAGTAGATTCCTGGTCCATTTCTACATCTTCTTTACCACTGAGACTTTTCAAGCAGATGTGAATGTTTCATAATTAAGTTATATAAAGAAATGACAATTAAGTCATTATTTAATAGAATCGGTATTTCAATCAACATACTAAAAAAGCCAGGCTTGGTGGTGCACAGGGAAGCAAAACCAGGTGCATCTCTGTGAGTTCTGGGCAGACTAGCCTGGTTTAAATAACAAGTTCTATGACAGCTAGGGCTCCATAGTGAGACCCTGTCACAAAAAAAGAAAGAAAGAAAGAAAGAGAGAGAGAGAGAGAGAGAGAGAGAGAGAGAGAGAGAGGAAGGAAGGAAGGAAGGAAGGAAGGAAGGAAGGAAGGAAGGAAGGAAGAAAGAAAGAAAGAAAGAAAGAAAGAAAGAAAGAAAGAAAGAAAGAAGTCAAACACCAGAAAATTGATATTTGTGCTGCCCCCTACCATGTGTGTAATAGGAAATTACTGACTTTTATAGACTCAGGGTATAGTACCAATATAAATAAATGATGGAAGTAGAAAGGTTTTGGTAATAGTAAAGTAAATATAATAAATAGTAAAGTCTGGAGTGTGTTTGAGGTCTCATTTGGGAAACTGTGTAGAGTGAGAGCCAGACTAAGAGTTAAAATACCCAGTGAGTTTTGTTCTGTGCCTTTCAACAACCTATGCTAGTGGAAGTTATAAAAAGCAGCATTTATCTCTATATGTGTTCTATACCAATATGATCTATTGCTCTAATTACATAGTCAATTATTTTTAAAGAGCTACAAATAAGCTCTATAAGAATGCCATAAATGCATTCCACTTAGAAGCATCTTACAGATAAATTTTATTTTTAGTCTCCCTATATCTTCCTGCAGCCTTAAAAGCATAGTATGGTAACAAAAAAATGTACTATCCAACTAATTTGAGAACCATATTGTAGCAGGTTTTTTTTGGGAGGTCACCAACCAGCTCCCAAATCATGACATGGAGACTTATAATTTGGTAAGAATGCATGATCTTATCTTATGCTTGTCCCACTAGATCATTTAAATTAGCCTGTCTCTCTTCATCTACATTTTACTTCAGGGCTTTTTACCTTTCTTTCATTCTGTATGTCCTACTCAGTGTCTGGTTGGTTGGCAGTTACCTGGATGGCTGGCCCCAGGTGTCTCCCTCTCTTTCTCCCTTTTCTCTCATCTCTCAAGCCTAGATTCCTCCTCCTATTTATTCTTTCTTCCCACCAGTCCTGCCTATTCCTCTCCTGCCTAGCTATTGGCTGTTCAGCTTTTTATTAAACCAATCAGGTATCTTAGGCAGGCAAGGTGAAACAGTAACACATCTTTACATAATTAAACAAATGCAGCATAAACAAATGTAACTCATCCTTACATTGTTAAACAAATGCAGCATAAGCAAATGTAACACACTTTTGCCTAGTTATACAAATATTCCACAGCACCAGATCATTACTGTCACATAGTGTGTTGATCATGCTTACTGTTCCTTCTCTGCCCTCACTGTGCATTGGGATAGGAAAAGGTAGTGGTGTCAGTGCCTCTTTGAAAAGAAGGAACAGTGGAATCAGAAAGGCTTCTCAAGAGATAGTATGTTCATTTCATGCAAAAGAAAAAAAAGAAAAGAAAAAAAGTCCCAAGTAATAAAAGTGACTTAAAAATGGTGATGGCACATGATGCATAAGTAGAATTACTGATAAGTACATGGTATCTTTTGCTTCCATGGGCTCTTTCAAAATGTAGACAGTCTGGAGGTAGGCCAAACAAAAGCTCTAAGAATGATTAAGGGAATGGATGGAATGACTTAGAAAGATTAAAGTAGTTAAATGTGTATATAGCTTGGCCAAATGACAAGTCAGAGGGAATGATATTACAGGCTGTAGAACGTATTTGAAAGTGACAGTCCACAAGCAGAGTAAGGGATTACTTATGCAATGGAATAAAATAAAGGGAAGAAAAAATGCATAGTTAGTTTCTGAATTTCTTGACTGTGAGAGGGAAGAGATCAAAAGAGCTGTTTCTGAACACACTACCTGGATGAAAGCCATAGGCAGTGTTCTAGTGCACTGTCTCTACCAGTGCCTTAGGTTTTACCTGCTCTACTCTGTCTTATCTGGAGTCCTGCTGTCCTTCCCAAGTTGTGCTTAGGAAATGGAGCTTAGCATTATGTATCTCTAAGCAACTTGTTTCCAGGAAGCAGGTTTAATCTCTTACAATACTGAAGAGTTAACACAGTAAACAGGCACCTGAGAGGGAGAAATGTGTTCCCTTCAGTGAGGAGAAATGGTCTTTGGAGTCAGACACCCCACATTTTATGGTCTCCCTATGGGTTTATTGCTGTTACTTGCTAAGCTAGTTCTCAAAAGTGGGTATTTTTTATCATTCATTCATTCAATCATTGATTAGTTCATTCATTTGTTTACTCATTTCATTCATTCATTCATTCATTTATTCATGACCATTTCTTACTCTGTAGCCCTGTATATAGTCCCTACTTCCCTACTGCTCTCAAACTTTAATTCTCCTGTCTCTGACTTTATAATGTTGGGTTACAGATGAAGTGAGTATTTATATGTGCCTCACAGGACTGAAGTTCACCTGAGCCATCTCAACTTCTGCTTTCACTATTTAGTCATTACTAAATCACTTTCTCCTCCTTACAGTCACTGATACCGTCCTGTTTCCTTTAGAAATTGCTTGTTGTTTCCCAGAGTCCAGTTTTGCCTATTCTCAATGGTTGGAAGGCAGAATAACGTTTTGTCATTCATACCTGAGCAAGCCATCTCTTACTTAAAAACATCCAAGGATTGATGTCCCTGGTTGACACTGGGACAGATTATCATCTCCTTAAATGGCATCCTTCTTGCCATCATGCTTAGCCTTTTAGTTGTGCCTCATACCACCCACACCACTGCTTAGCCATGGCCATGTTGATCCGCTTCTGTCTTGCAAAATGGACTTTCTTCCTTGACTCCTTGTACATGCGTGCTGGTGCTTCTGTGGAGAACGACTCTCCACTCCTGCCTCCCACTGTTTGTCTTCTGCTTAACTCAGACTCTTGTGGAATGCAGAGCTGGCTGATCTTATCTGGAGTCCCACTGTCCCTCCCACATGTGTTTCCATACTAAATGAAGCTCATCATTATCTCACTGTCAAATTTACTATGCTGTAATTGTCTCTTCACATCTGCCTTTTCTAATTGACTCTAGGCTTTATTTGAGCAGATACGTAGATTAGTTCCTGCCACTCTGTGGCCCTTCAGTAAGTTTTGCTTTTGTTTATGTCTCTTGGTAAGAGATCAATGGCTTGATGATGCCTGAAATGTAACAAGACGTGCGACCTATAAAATCATCAACTATTGTCAGTTTTCATCCCTCGGAACTTTGGGCTGTACTCAGCACTATTTGTTTATGTGTATACATAAACAGGTTGTATCACATGCAGGTTGATCACATCGGAAAGATCCTGCAACATAAGAGAGGAGGTAGGAGTTTGGAAAGACTCAGCTATATGTGAGCACCCACCATAGAGAAGTATGTGAGCATAGGAGCCTCGAAGTACTATTTGAAAGTATCCTGATGTAGGTGGACATAGGCTTTCGTTTTCAGAGCTGGAAGTGTTGTGACTTCTGAGCCCTTGACTAAAGAAAGAGGATAGGGATAAAGCAATGAAGGAGAAGAGGGATGATGGAGATATGATAGACAGGAAATAAAACTTCTGTTGTGTTCTGCTCCCTTCTTTGGGAACTACCCATGATCCAGATACTTGACCTTGGGGCACATGCCCTGCTCCACTTGTATAAAGTGCGTCCTAATTGCTGGTTGCCTGGGTGACATTGTACGTGATCAATTTTTCATGTCACAAGCAGAGTAAGATTCATGAAACCCAAGCCCACTCCATTAATAACCCGAGCAGGGATTTTGGTGGTCCTCCCTCCTTCCTTCCTGGTCTCCATTCCCACTCTTTTGTGTATGTGTGTAAAGGAAACAAATGAAATTTCAGACCTTACAATGAATTGCCACCCAGAAGTACACCCCAGGGTCTTCTTGTGCTTTTTCAGCTTGGTGATAAATTACCATCTTTAGGATTGTTACCTTTCTAGGAAGTGCTTGCTCATTTTCACCTCCTCACTGGCATCTGAGGACCTCCCAAACCGAAAGTCAAGCTCCAAACCCCTCAGGAACTTGCTGCAAGCAAAGAAGCTGGTAGATGAGAGGGTTGCCTCCACTTTGGGCTCTACCCTTTGGAATCAGGACCACCCAGGTCATGCTTTCTTAAACGGATTGCTAATAGACTGACTCATTTCTCTCTCCTTTTGACACGGCATTAAAATTGCTTTGGAGTTTATTCCAAACTAGGTCTCCCCAGTGGACAAAAAGTGGAATAGACTTTCAGCAAAGCATTTTTATTTGCTAAGCTTTTCTGTACTTAAGAACTGAAAAGCAGTGAGATATTTCTCATGCACCTTTTACACAAGCTACTATACCTTCTTAGGTTCACACAGACCCTACTGACACACAGGTATCCTGAATACATCCTCAGAGATAAACCAAAGGAGTCTAGAAAAAACATGTAGGCTCTGGTAGGCTCCCAGGTGAAAATGAACCTGAGCCTTGTGCCCACAGCACTTTTGGTGTTATCTAGTATCTCTAAGCTGCAGGGACCAGCAAACATCACAAGTCACTGTCTATTAGTGCTTCTATTGAGGTTGTTAGTGTAATATACATACATAAATGTGTGTGTGTGTGTGTGTGTGTGTGTGTGTGTGTGTGTGTGTAATATATGCAATGTATTCAGTGGTTATCAATGAGGATGATTTCCAAGGCTTCCTCCAAGGAGACATTTGACAATATTCAGATGCTGTTTTGGTGCCAGCAGGGGGAAGAAGAGCTATAGAAGAATGACTGCTGTGGAGGGAGTAGAGGTCACAGATGCTGCTGTCTACATGATGCGGACAGTACTGAACTCTGTAAACCTTAGAATACTTCATTGTACTGTAGAGAGACATAAAAAGTGAAAGCTGTAAGTTCTGTTCTCTGAACACTGGGAGACAAAGCCCCAACCTTTATTTTTTATGATCTAACTGTAGGATCAAGGTCAATATATGGTATATAATATTTGAGCAAAGCTGCATGGTAGCAAAGCAGTGGGATTAGTTTGTCCTCAAGAAACAGACTAGAGAAACTTGAAGTCTATTAATAGTACTAGAGTAACACTTACATGTAAGCATTGCGTGGCATCGAACATATCGAAATTCTGCCCCAAATTTGATAATAGAGTGGAGACTGGAAAAATCTGGAAATTTCAGAAAGAAAGAGGAATTTTACCTCGAGTGTTGTCATGGGTGAACAAATAAGGAAGACAAAAGGTACTAATCGCTGGGTGGTAGTAGCACATGCCTTTAATCCCAGCACTTGGGAGGCAGAGGCAGGCGGATCTCTGTGAGTTCGAAGCCAGCCTGGTCTCCAAAGCGAGTTCTAGGAAAGGCGCAAAGCTACACAGAGAAACCCTGTCTCAAAAAAAAAAAAAAGGTACTAATCATGATTGCATGAGGAGTAGAGGGAAGAAAGTGGGCTCATATATGAGAAGTAAAATCCTATAAATTATTCTTATGGCCAGACCTTCTAGAATCACCAACATCGAGTGCCAGGTGTAAAAACTGCAGAGCTGCTTGGAAGATCAAAGAAGAAACATCAGCCCAGTTTTAATGTGGTACAAGGCTGTTTCTTAGAAAAAAAATAATAATGTTCTTTGGGGTCTTGAAAAAATGGGCAAACATCATATATAAACCAAGAAGTCTGGACTCCTGGGAGAATGTTAGATGACACATCTGAGGATTTCCATTTGCAGTATGAGTTAAAACAAAAGTGACGAGCCAGCTTGGAAACCCCCAAGTCTGGTGCTTTGTTTGTGTCAAATTAGTAGAGGTGAGATTTTAGACAGCCTGAGCCAGGAGTTCCTTAGGAAAGCATATGACAGTGTTCCTACTCTCTTCCTCAGTCAAGGACCTCCCTGTGTCTTTTACTGCTTTAGATCCATCTTCAATCAGCTATTAGATAAATTATAGCATTACAAAAGTGTTGCAGGATTAGATCCCAGAACCGGAAACCTGGAGCCTCACTGTCCACTAGCTTGTTCAGGTACACTGGGCAAAAATCACCTTCTAGGTCATGTTTAGCTCTAATCACATCCAGCAACTCCTCTATTGACTCCAGTCAAAAGCTTAGAAATTAAGTGGCATGTACCAGGCATGTTTTTTAAGTCCAGGTCAATGATTAAACAGTGATGTTAGCAGCCTTGTGTTCTCACTAATGATCTAGTGAACCTTAAGAGTAAACGGCACTGGGTTTTGTAGCTGCATCTCATTCACAACATATTTATAAAGCCATAACTCCACAGTAGTTGTTGACAGAGATTCTGGAAAGGGGAAATAATTTGTTGTTTGTGAACATCTGGGTGCACATTTCACACATGATATGTACAGCCTGGGAGGAGAATTGTTCCAAGGGAAAAGGCTAACCTGATTCATATCTCTACCTTTAGGTGCTTATAGAAACTGTCAGATGGTTTCCACACTGACAAATTTGAGTCCTAGGGAACTTAAGGATATGGAGTGTGTGTACATTTTATAAGAAATTCTTACTATCTTTACAAGGGAAGGACTCCTGCTATATATATTCTCTCTCTGTCTTTCTTCTCCCTCTCTCCCTCCTTCTCTCCCTCCCTCTTTCTCCTTCCCTCCCTCTCTCTCTCCCTCCTTTTTGCATTTGTAGTCTAAAAACACTCTTAGGATAATTTTTCATGTTTTTTCTTATTATCTCATTGTTTGAGGAAGCAGATTTTATGAGCACTTAGTCATATGATGTAGAGGCTTAGACATTTGGTTCTTGCAAGGATTAGCTTTAAAGTATTTTTCCTTGACTGCTCCTTGGTGAGGACACCCTCAAATAATTAGTAGAGTTTCTTCATTGTGAAATGGGTGTGCTCTGTCCAGCTAACAATACTTAGCTGTCAAGCCACTTCCACATGATTTTATTCCCTTATAATATTGATTTGATAAGTAGAAAAATAATTTACATGCTCAACATACAACTCTTTGTATATCTCAACCTAGAAGTCTATCAAAAGGACCAGTGTGCTGGGCTAAGGAAATAGTTCATTCAGTAAACTGTTAGCTATGTAATCATGAGAACTCTAGTTCAATCCACCATGATCCACATTTAAAAAAAAAAAGCTGGGCATGATGGTGAGCATTCATAAATTCATAACCCTGTCTAATACTTAGGATGAATATACAGGCAGACCTTTGGAGCTCATTGGCCAGCCTGCCTAGCCTACTTGACAAGTTGCAAGCCAAAAAGAGATCCTGCTCCAAGACAAAAAAGAAAAAAAGAAAGAAAGAAAGACAGAAGGAAGGAAAAGAGAGAAAGAAGGGAGAAAGATAGTCTCTGAGGCATGTTGTCCTTTGGCTTCCACATACCCCAATATATGCACCATCATCACCCCAGTATGAGTGTGAATACACACAGACACACACACACACACACACACACACACACACACACACACACACACAGTATTTTGAATATGAAGCACACAGAGATGCTGCCTTCATTGGCTTGTAGAAGTTCATTGCTTTGTGCTAGTAGACAGTTCAGTAACTGCATGGACTGCCTTATCCACTGAGTCTGACTATGTTTTCTCTATCGGGGCACTCATAGAGAAGCCAACACAAACCCAGAGCTTCTGGAAATAGTGCTGTTATTCCCACAGTTTTCATATGAAGAAAGTAAGATTATGTTATAAAATCTGTCATCAGTCCAGGGAAACATACCTTTTAAAAATCTCTTCATTTAATCTCTTGTTAGAAAATTTCCCTGGCCTTTTAACAAATAATAAACAGATGGCTGTGTGGACTCAGTGTATAGAGTACAGTGGTTTCATGTGCATGACTGTACATGACTCTCAGATGATCATATAGGAGATCCATGATAAGGGGAAAGAATGGCCTTAGGTCAAGCCAACCAGTGTCCACATCTACCATGAAGCAGAAGCCATGCGGCTTTGGTAAAGTTCATTCACTTCTAATGATGGGAAAATTAAAAGGAATTTGCATTAAATGCCTAGCTAGCATAGTTTCTGGTAAACTGTCTGTGTTCAATGAATACAGTGAAGATTAAGCATAATCTATGTTGCTCTTACAGATTTCTAGATTGTTACCACCTAAAATACATTTTACATCCATTCTCAGCACTCAGTTCTTCCCAAGAGCTGAGGGAAAGCACGATGGCGGTATCTACTATCTTAAACCATCAGTAGGGTAACTTCTGATAAACTGTAGTTTGACTAGACTAACAACATATGCATGGCTCATTTTAGAGGCACTAGGAGCATTTGATAGTAGAAAATCTTTGCTAATAAAACTAAGAAAATGGGAGATGTCCAAAGAAATCAGTATTTTCAAGACCTCTGCAGGTGTGCATAGCAACCTGGACTGCCTTTGATGTTCACCAGAATGAGGGACAGTGTTTGCCACCGCATAGGAACAGGAGGACTTGCATGTCAGGCCGGTAATAACATGACTGTGGAGGCACACAGTGGAGCTGTCTCATTTGTTTCAGGTCATAGCCCTGTGTATACTGGAAGGTGATTAGATATAGGAAAAACACTGGAGGACTAACCTTGGAATAGCTAAGGAACTGTACTGGTCAATGCCTCATTTTTCTTTCCTCTTGGCATCCCTCTTCTGGGGCGAATAACCTCTATTTACTTGTTACTGTTTTACGGCAATGAACAAAAATAAAAGAACGCCTGTTGCAGAAACAGTGTGCTTTTATTTTGGCTTCAAGGGAAAGTGTTAAAAGATAGATGTTCCTTTCCCCCCCCCATCACCTCCAGAACTTAAGAAAATGTCAAGGTATAAACAACCCTGATCAGTCTTTAATCCAAGGCTAGAATCTTCTGTCATCTCCCCAGAGTCCTAGATGTAGGAAGCAATTCATTTTATGCACACACATCAGACAGAGCTTGTGTGGGACTCCCTGTTTGCAGCAAGAGTAGGCTAGTACCTCTCCAACTGCTGGCCTTGTCTGGAAGGGACCTTCTCCCTGAAGCTATGTGGGAGGGTCCCTTTGAAGTTTGGTACAACCCAGTCTCTGCTTTGGGGCAAAATTCTTTACAGGTAGAACAACCCTGCAGTGTGTTAACTGAGTAGGTGTTTCCTAGGAAAATGAAAAGCAAAAATGACTACATGGAATAGCCTGACTTTTAAAGTGAAGGTGAGCCATTGCATGTTTGAAATTGAAACCAGTCAGTGGTAGGCCTACAGAGCCCTTGAGTTGTCCTTCTAACCTGGGGATAGCCTGCAGCGAACAATGAAGTAGGTAGCTCCAACATGTTCAGCATGGGTTCGGGCTGCAAGTCCTGATTGACAAGGCAGAATCTCTCTCCTGCCAGCACACAGCTTGCTTTCCTCCCCAGTTGCTTTCTTTCACAAGGAGAGGGTCACTGGCACCCATTGTTTCCAGGGCAGCCTATCCAGGAACAGTGGGTGCCTTTGAAAGGCACACTGGGGCAGAACGGCTTTGAAGGCAGGAAGAGACTTCGATCTTTGCAGGCCCCAGCTGGAACATTGGTTCTCAGCACAGTACAAGCAGTTTCAAAGTTATCTCCCATCCTGATATGAAT
Source organism: Peromyscus attwateri (assembly GCA_902168425.1). Classification (NCBI taxonomy): domain Eukaryota; kingdom Metazoa; phylum Chordata; class Mammalia; order Rodentia; family Cricetidae; genus Peromyscus; species Peromyscus attwateri. The sequence continues at coordinate 45,560 of CABHPP010000263.1, read as the reverse complement.
GTGATAACATGGAGCAGAGAGGTGCCGTAATGATTCCCTTTCAAATGGCTGCTTCCCCCATTTATCTTTTCACACTGTCAGAGACTGATATGGTCGGGAGTCAGTGGTGGCATGCAAGAATTAATCTCCAACTGGGGAAGTATGATCCTCATTTGTCTCCTGAGAAATTAGCACTGCATTGACAGGAAAGAGTAGATGATACAATGGGGGGGCGGGGGGAAGGGGGTCTGGCGTTTGTAACTCTGGGATGGACTTGAAGTATCCATTAGGTTATTACGAACTTTTGATTGAGTAGCTACTGGGTGCTGGGTGCTGGGTCAAGGATGTTAATTTTAGGTCAGGGTTCCTTGAGGTTCACACCTTATTTCTAAATGTTTATTACCTTGACACTCCAGTGACACTTGTATATTATCTAAGGAAAAATGTGAATTCCACCAGAAACCCTTCTCTCATCACATTGGTAATACATATATTGTAAGGTCACATTTGTATACCAAACAAGATGCAAGAACATAGTCACTGGCTGGATGACCATAAACCATTGCTTAAACCCAACTAGAGGGTTTTACCTCTAAAAGAAAGTGGATCGGTGGAGACCACAGCAATTTCAGAGATCCTAGGTGAACTCCCTTCTTCTTGTCTAAATGTCCAGCAATTTACCTTAAAGGAAATAATCAAAGGGGGCATGTTAATGACTTTTTTCAGTTTCAAAGTGAAGATAATAATGACTCCGAGTGTCTCCTTCCTCCACAGCCTCTGCCAGGAAAAGGCCTGGTGATGGCCTCCATTGTGTGAATCTTGCTTTGTATCTGTTTAGTTTACTTAGAAAGATTAGCGCCTGAGCTCCCAATGCATGTGAAGTAGGAACAGGCATGGATATAAGGAGCAGCTTGCAGAAAGAATGAAGCTTCACTCCTCCCATCTTGATATTATTAATGATTGGCCAGACCAAGCAAAACCATAGCACAATCACGTAAACCAGAAGCAACTTCCAAGGTTCAGACAGTGGTAGGTAAAGAGACAGCAGCATTGTGCTGCCACAGAAGGGGCTGCATGCAAAGCCATCCACAAAGGGGAGCTTCTGTATGGTTTCAGTGGACCAAAGCAAGAATCCAAGTCAAACACCTTGGAGTCTGCTAATGAATAGCCCCTTCCATTCTTCCTACTAAAGGCAGAAGATTTGTGGACTTGCAATAAGACCTAGGAATATGGACCGCTGCTTTCCATTTTGAGCCTCTGGTACATTGGTGAGCTATACTGGGTTATAAAAAAAATTAATCTCATTAGAACCTGTGCTGGCTAGTGGGCCCTGAGTTCATTCAGTATAGTCCCTGGACAACTGCTCTCCTACAATGGAGGCTTTCTCAATCACTTTCATTTCTACGTACATTACAATTTAGAAAAGAAAATGAAAGCACTTGATAGAGGCTACCAATTAGAATCCATTCACCGTAGACATTTGGGAATTAACTCAGCTGGTCACTCTGGTGATTTAAATAAATTGTCTTATCCAGACACACTGGCAAATCAGGTCTGGCATTTTGATTTTCTCTATAAGGTGAATTATGGAGAAAGATTCATTATAATAATTAAGGAAAATTTATGCACTGAGTACTTTTCTTCTTCTGTGTCTTATTACACTGCTGGTATTTTTATGAACACAGATTGCAATTGTAGATATTAACCATTCAATTCCCAAAATAGTGTTCCTAGAAGAGCTATTCATAAGTATGATTTTATGTAAATATTTTAGTGGTCCATATTAGAAAAATATTTAAATGTAAGTGAATGTACTGCAGATTCTTTAGAAAAAATAAACAACCATTCCCCAGTGACCAAAATATTATCTACTCCTTGATCTGGTCAGAAACAGAACTATTTGACCAAAGGCAGATGTCTTACCTCTATTGAATGGCAAGTCTGTTTCTTTGACCTTTACCTGGACTTGGAGTGAGTCTTGATTGGGAAGGAGCATCACCAAAGTCATCCTGGGGTGTGTCCTACCATTTCTAGGCACTGTTCCCTTTAAACCAGTCTACAGTACAGAAATGGAGTCACCAGAAGTAAACGTAGGACTGGGAGGCTGTGGCTGCTAAGCACTGCGGTTTCTGTGGTTGGTTTCATACTGAAGGGAGGGGTGTTTGAAGCCCTCCACCCAACAGCGCAGGGTAGATCAAGTAAGCTGAACAAGCCACAGACACTTTGCTTCTGCCTGATATACTGATCCGGAAATTTCCCAACTTGCAGCAACATGGAAGTGTCCATTAGCTCTGACTGTGCCACCTCATAAATCCTTAAACAGACAGGGCTCAGGTTTAAGGAATGCCCTTGGTTCTGAGCTGTGATGCCATCAGTGCTTCAGTCATTCCCTCAGATTTTTTTTTATTCAGAAGGTTTCACCATCATGCAAAGTGGTAAATAATAAAACATTCTCTAAACCACACACCCCGTTAAGAACTGATCATTGTATTTTACAGTTTAACTGTCATTTCTTTCAGATGACAGGAAACTACCAAGAACTGAAAGCTTCCGCCCAAGTAAGACTCTTAACTAGCAAAACAGACTGAATGCTTTAAATATTTCCCCTCAGTGAGCTTCTTGGCTTTCCAAATGGCCTATTTTCCATTTCCCCTTTTAAGTTAGAGGGTTTTTTTTCTTTTATCTGTAATTTTCTTTTTTTATTCGTGTCAGTCTCAATTAATTGCCTGGATTATCCTATTCTTTTTTTTTTTTTTTTTTTTTGAGACAGGGTTTCTCTGTGTAGCATTGGAGCCTTTCCTGGCACTCACTCTGTAGCCCAGGCTGGCCTCGAACTCACAGAGACCCCCCTCCCTTTGCCTAAGTGCTTGGAGTAATAGCCACCATTGCCCTGCTTGGATTATCCTGTTCTTTTGTTCATTGATTGCAGCCATGTTTCTAAATTGGTTTTATGGATCCTATAGTGTTGTTGACTGGCACTAGTTGAATATTATTCCATTTTCTCTCTTTCCCTCACAACTGTATCAGCTCCACTTATCTAAGGACAGAACTAAGGACAGAAAAGCATTGTTTGCTTCCACCAGCTAGTTCTTCATATTGGTCTCTTCTGCCCTTAGTATGCAGCATCTCCATAAGCTGGATATGTGTATACACACATACACACACACACACACACACACACACACACACACACACACACACATGCATATTACACACATATATGTACATATATATTACACATATATGTATATGTATGTATGTATTATTTATGTATGTATGTATTATTTATTTATGTATATTAACAAAGCCAATGAAGACACTTTGAGATCTCCTCCTGCCTCAACCTCTCAATTTTTACCATAATAACTATCTTAAGCACCAGGTCTTGTGCCTACCACATTTTGATAAAATAACTTAAGCTGAGGTCATTGTACCAATGAGCTCTTCATATTTATCCTACGTTTGGTCTAATAAGTGAAATACTTTCAGAAAAAACTATGAAGACAGTGGGAGGTGTAACAAGGCTGCATGTGAAGATGTGAAGGTGGAAAGGGGCATTTCCTGGAAGCAGTTCCATCTTGGTAGATCGGCCTTCTTCATGCCATTCACGTCTATAGCTCATCTGCTTATATAGAAAAGCTAGTCTTTTCTGTTAAGAGGAAATGGAGTCTGAAAACTATTTTATTTAAGAAGAAACTGAGGGACTGTGTGGAAATTTGATTCATCTAAGGGAAGAGAACCCAAGGCTTACCTAGATGTAAAAACAGGTCTTTTGTGATCTTTCATTTTTAATGACACCATAATATTAGTTGCATATGTTAAGCTCTTATGAGGCAGGCAGTATTTAATATGCATCTATGTTTATTGGTTCATTTAATTCTCACAACAAACCTCAGAATGAGATTCCACTGTCTTCATCTTATAGATAAGAAATTATGGAATAAAAAGTTCCAGAAGGAGCCGGGCAGTGGTGGCACACGCCTTTAATCCCAGCACTCGGGAGGCAGAGGCAGGCAGATATCTGTGAGTTCAAGGCCAACCTGGTCTCCAAAGTGAGTTCCAGGAAAGGCGCAAAGCTACACAGAGAAACCCTGTCTCGAAAAACCAAAAAAAAAAAAAAAGTTCCAGAAGCTTCTTTCAGTTCATATGACTGTCAGTCTCAGGAGGTGGGATTTGAATTCATGTGCGTTCAGTCATTGCTTTAATGTGGTTTGATAAAGAATGAAAAAAAGAGAGAGAAGCAACTCTTCAGAGCTCAAAAGAAAATGTTCAAATCCATATTTGGTACTATTTTGAGTATCAGCAGGATATGCTTTTAAGTAAATGTTACATTTTAGGGTCCTGACCTTGGATAAATTGAAGTCTTTTTTCATGAATCTGACTACTATGGCCAACTGCAAAATATATGATGGATGAATAATTAAACCCAGATGTCTCTTCCAGAAACTGCAACAGAAATGCTGGAAGTGAGGGACTCAGTGTTCACAAAAGCCATGGTAATACACTGAAAAACAAAAATGTGTTTTAAATACCAGCCTTCCACCAATCCTAAGAACCGTTCACTTAAAAAAAAAATGGCCCTTCATTTAACAAGAGCCAGTAATAAAAAATTCTTCCCGTGTCAGGCACACTCTGCTTAACTATATGCCAAATTTGGTTTTCATATGGAGAATTTAGTTATCATTAGCCTCTTTGCAAAACTAGTTTTTAATAATGTCCTTTGGTTGTCAGGCATATCACTTTTCCTTCAGGCAAAGAGGAGAAAATGGGCATCTAAAACCTTTACTGTGTGTGATAATGAAGTTGGGCCATTTCTGAGCAGAATGGTAAGAATTCTCTATCACTCCACAGGAGCAGAGGTACAAAGCAGGCAGTTGCTCAACCCTTAGGAAATTGCTGAATTCACAGATTTCGATCTTGACACAATGAATTGGCCATATATTACATGAAGACCAAATTTGGCTTATTGGCTTGAATTTCTTTTTTATAACTGTGATCCACTTTTTTTTTATTTTTTTTATTTTTATTTTATTTTATTTTTTTAGAATAAGAGTCAGAGGAAACAAAAACCAAATGTTAAGAGAACCAAGTTTGACACTTGGGTAATATCTTTATTGTAATATATAAGAAGGGTAAAGAATCTAAGGGTGTCTTTGCTATTTGTCTCCTTATTTCCCCATGTGGTTCCAGTACAGATGTGTTCCTGACTCTACAGGAACCAAGAACATTCCTTTGTTTGCTAGCTTTGATAATATGCCCATGGCTGGTCCCAGTGCTGACTCTGCTCATTAAAACTGTATACATGTTCTGGCTAGTTTCAACACAGTCTTGCTACCACAACATTTTCTAGATCATTTATTTAATCTTCATTGACTGGAACTATGAAATCTTTTATCAGATCTCTTCCAAGCATTGCTTTATCCAGTTCAGGTCTGCACCTTCTTTGACTTAGTGTATTTTTGAGGCAGGCTTCTTTCTCCCAGTGAAGACATACAAGCAAACCACCCCACACACTAGTGTTCTTTTCTAAATAACTCTTGTATGCCATCAGTGAAAGGATACCCAGTTCTGTGTGTGCCCAGGGATTCTGCTTGAAAATCACAGGATTTTAATTTAGGGACTAAGGCAGAATGTAGGGTGTGTCAAACGTGGGCATGATGAATGACTGAAATGTCATGACATTTATAATCCAGATGTCATGGCAACCTGAGAGACAAGGCAGCTGGGTTGATAATTAGATGGCAGATGTCCAATAGGCCTCACATGATACATAATATTTTTTCAATATTTAAGAAAGATAACTGAGAAATCATCATGCACATACAATAAAAAGTCTTATAATAGTTCTTATATTTGTTTCATATTTTGCTTTTTCCTCATTTATTTCTTAAACACAGCAACCTATAAAAACAAGTCAATCATATACTTGTTTATGGTATATCTCTACACACAAATAAAAAATTAATTTCATTATGATGATAATTGGTCATTTCAATTTTTACTTTTTTTTTCAAAATGTTAAGACCCCCCTCTACCATCTATAAGGGAGGGATCCTGGCCCCAGAAGAGTTGAATTTCTAAGATCATCTGGAAAGGAGGTTAGATCCCATAATCCCTTGACCTTCAAGTTAGACTTCTTCCAAATTATCTTATTCTTCCCTTCACTTTTAATGAAGCTCACCCTTTGATCCCCTTGGAGTAAATGCTTAGACCATATCACCAAAGTCTTTTTGAGAAAAATAGAAACCCAGTCTTTTTAGAGCACTGTCCATTCATATCCTGTTCCTAAAAGAGTTTCTTTTGACTATAGAGTATTAAGACTGGTTGATTCTCCCATACTCTCTGTTACACATGTACCATTTTCAATATTATTGATGCTTAAGCCTAAGACTTAAAGTGAAATCTATTAACCACTTTTTAGTTTTGTGACCAGCTTGGAAAAGAACTACATCTGGCTACTATGTACATTATCTTAAAATACAATATGTCACCCACCAATTATTAAATGATTTTTTTCAAAGGAAATATGAAAAACTATTTTGAAAAGCACATAGAAAGGAAATGTAAAGAGAAGCATTCCTTGAACCATTAAACATCAAAGATTCAAAATTTCCTGGGCTCAACCTTGGCTTAAATTGATTGGAGGAGAAAAAATTTTAGGTGGATCTGTTGAGCTATCTTGCAAGTTATAGAAACAGGGGGTAAATGGGTTTTCCATATTGTCCAGGGGTATTTTATGAGCACATAACACAAAAGTAACTCTAGTTTAAAACTTCATGTTTCACACATGACTATTGTCCTCTAAAGTATGGTAGAGAATAAGTTAGCAGGAAAATAGCTGGGATGGAATGAAGTTATAAAGTGTCTAGCTACTTCTTGTATGAGGGACCTGAAGAACTTCTGCAGAGTTATGACTGCATTCTTCTCCCCAATCTGGTAGAGATGTTGACAGGAAGTCTTTCCTACCTACTGTCCCCAACTTTTTGATCTCTTCCTGAAAGTCCACACTCTGTTCCCTGCCTTAGTTGAACTGAACCTTTTCCCAAACCTTTACAAAAAAATAGCTCTTACTGTTGTTATAGAGAAAGTTATTTCATATTGCAAGTATTGTAATGAACATGTTGACCATGACGTGTTATGGTAAAACAATGAACAAAATGACCAGCTTACTCTGCTCTGTTCTGACTGACCTCACTGAGGGATGTGTCTTGTTCCAGGGTAGACTGGAAGCTTGGCTGTCTTGCTGATGGCCCTTGGGCCTTGAGAGGTTAACACTTCAATACTTGCTTCCTCTGTCAATACTTCTGCTTTGCTAGCCTTACCAGTGTCTCTATTATTATGCTCTGGTGTATTCTATTGATCTGATCCTTAGTACCTTTCTTCCACTCTCTCAGTGACTAGTTCAGCACTTGTATTTCCTAGCAGATCCATTTACAGCTTAAAATGAAATGTCTGAAGTTAATTTGAGAAATAAAATAAAGTACATTTTATCATGTCTTATTAGAAAGATACCATCCATATGATTTAATGAATGCTACCGGGGGAGCATGGCCAAACTCAGCCTGAGTGACTTATAGCATACAGCTTGAAATGTTAGTTAAAAATATTTTCCCAGTCTTCTGTGGTTGCTCAGTAAGTAAAGGCACTTGCTGATTACCCTGACAATGTGCATTTAACCGTTGGGACCCACATGGTGGAAAGAGAGAACTCCCACAAGTTGTTCTCTGACTTCCATGTATGCACTTTGTGTATGTACATGTACACACATACACATGCACACACATATGCATACACACACTAAATAAATGTAATTTAAACTTTAAAGCCTTTTCTTGATTTCTAAGACACTGTAGTAGATCTGTAGACTTTCACACAGAGCATTTCAATACTCAACAACAACTTAAACCTTCAGGAGACACATGGGCACTTTCTCTGATGAATACATAGGTTTGTCCATTGTGTGTATAGGGATGTATGGTTAATGTGTTTAAGTAGGGCTGATGGATAATGTGTCTTGATGCCACACATGAGAGGGAAAATCTGCCTTTTTAAATAAGATTTGAGTAGGGCATATAGCCTCTGTGGTGGTTACTCAGAATCAAATATGATCAGATGAAAAATCACAAAATGTCAGCTAATCCTCTTAGCTAATTAGTGAATATCCAGCATCAGATGTTCAGAACACCCAACTATTATGTTCTGAGTTTTTATTTAGAGATTTTACACTTGAATACATTTTTATTTTTTAAAAGACCAAGTACAGTGCCTTCATTGCATTTTTTTTTCACCTTCCTTCTTAAATGCATTATCACTCATCATTCCAGGCTTCACAGGGCCATGTCTTGGTCAATGGGCTACTACTTTGCTATTTGGGTATTAGGAAATGTTGGCCTTACTAATGGTCTTCTTATCCACTCAGCAGTTAACTCATGGAACTTAGAATTTGCCTCATAAGTACGACCAAATCTTAGTATTATTTCAGTGTCACTTCATCTAAATAATAGAAATGCTAGCATACCTAATATAATGAGATGTTGAATTATCCACTGTTAGATATATGCCATGACTTCCCTTGTAGTGATTAGAAACATTAACTTTGGTGGCATTTTATTACTATCAACAACTACTATGCCAATATATCTATTTCTGCCACATATATATGTCCCAGCATGGAGTTTTTATTACGTATTTCATTTTAACAGTTTTCTAACTGCTGTCTCTTTCTGTCAGATTGCATATTTTTTTGGCCTACAACATAGATTTCATCTTAATGTCACCAGTGAGAATTGATGATCCTAGGCTTAGCATAATATTAATTAAATCCATATGTCACATCATTGTGCAGCATTCCTACAAAAGTGTTTTAATACTTCATCTAAAATTAAGGCTGGTTTCAAAACCAACAAGCTTCGTATGGAATCCATCATGTATTAATAGAGTGTTTAAAGCAGTGGGATGAATGGTTTAGATCAGCATTTGTATCAAACTCCAGCCCCACTTGGCATCAAAATCCACATGCATGCTAGCTAGCGTCCTGACATTCAGGACCCCAGAGAGAGGATAGCTGAGAATGTTACAGTATGTGGACTGATAGAGTTCATATGCTCACCTTTAGAAAGTTGGAAAATATTACCCAAAGATATCCCATAGGATATGTAGACATTAACTTATTGGGAGAAAGGGTCTTTACAAGTGTGATTTAATTAGGCTCTTCAAATAAGAAGGTAACCCGTGATTGTTTTGGGGAGCCTGAAGTACATCTTTTGAGCACAAAACAGAATCCTATTCCTTGTTCCCATCAAACACAGAGGATGCTAATGGGAAGATAGATATGGAAGAAACTGGGGTGTAAACACAGCAAACTGAAGGAAGATGGCAGTCATCAAAACCTAGGTACAATGTGAATGTGCATATCCACATGTATTTTGATAAAAGAGGGGATTGTTTCTAGCCATGAGAAGACTATTGTATTACTGTTTGTATAAAATATCAGAGCACAAATTTAGCCCTAATTTCAAGATTATCATATGTCATCATTTACCTAATAATCTCATGCAACAGTGTGGTCATTACTCACATTGTTCCATTTTATTCAACCCCTCTGCCATATATTATGCCAGACTGAGCAATATATGGACTTAATTGCTTTGGCTTACAATTGCAATTCTGCAGTTGTGAAGCCAAAGGATGCCACTCAACACTTCCTTTTAAAGACTGAACATTTCAACTGTTGGAAGCCATAGAAGAATGCGTTTTCAGCCTTTTGGAGTTTTATGAAGCATCGTTCCTCTCCTTAATTAAATTGAGAGATGATTGCCCCATGATTATCTGGGATTCATAAGCTGCATATCTTGCCGTAATAATAATTAAGTACTTGTACTGAAAGATGTTCCTGAGTTTCTCTCTCCTTATCTTTCCCTCCCTCTCATTTATGTACATTACAATCAAGAAGCCTTTCATCATTTGACATGCAGTGTGACAGGACCTTTGTAGAGTGAAACAAGAGCAATGAGAGAAGGACGGCAGTCACAAAAACCTACCTGCAATCTGTGCATAGGTGATTGTGCGTGTGCTCCCTACTTTGTTACGTCAACCCAAGTGCCTACAAATAAAAGCGAAAAATTCGGTCAGGTTTTTCAAAATGTTAAGAGATGACCCGCTGTCTTTGTTAGGGTTCTTACTGCTGTGAAGAGACACCATGAGCACAGCAACTCTTATAAAGAAAATATTTAACTGGGGTGGCTCGCTTACAGTTTCACAGGTTCAGTCCACTATCTTCATGATGGGAGTATGGCAACATGCAGGCAACAGGAAGTCAATTGACAGTCTCACTGGGGGAAGCTTTAGCAAAAGACACTTCAAAGCCTGCCTCCATAGTGACACACTTCCTCCAACAAGGACATATCTCCTAAGAGTACCATTCCCTTTAAGGGCCATTTTCTTTCAAACCACCACATTCCACTCCATGGCCCCCAAAGGCTTATAGCCTCATCATAATGCAAAAAATACATCACTCCAACTTCATAGTCTATAATATTCTCAAATTTGTTTCAAAGTCCAAAGTCTCTTCTGAGACACATGGCAATCTCTTTAAGTGTAATCACCTGTAAAAATGAAAATCAAAAAGCTGATCACATACTTCCAACATACATACATATATACACAGGATATACATTACCATTCCAAAGTGATAGGAAAGGAACATAGCAAGGAAATACTGACCAAAGCAAGACCAAAAACCAGTTAGGCAAATTCCAAACTCTACATCTCCAACTCTGATGTCAAAATACTCTTCAGACCTCAAATTGCCTCTGACTGCAACACACTTCTTTCTCTTGGGCTGGGCTCCCCTTGCTGTTAGCAGCTCTCCTTGGCAAATGTCCCACAATTCTGGTATCTCTAACATCTTGGGTTCTCCATGGCAACCCAAGCTTCAACTTCACAGCTTCATGCAATGGTCTCTTTACTAGGCCTCCTTTCGGGGAACCCCTGTCACATGCCTGACTTCAGCAGCTTTATTCCTTAACTCCTTTCTTCTATCATTAACTCTAAACCCAGAACCAGGTGGCAAAAGCTGTCAAGTTCTGCTGCTTGCCGGGGCTAGAACATGGCCTCCTCATTCAATCACATCTTCATCAGCTTTCTGTCTTTCACTGCCTAAGCTTGGTTGTTCTGAAACTTGCTCTGTAGACCAGGCTGGCCTCAAACTCAGAGATCCACCAGCCTCTGCCTTCTCGGTGCTGGGATTAAAGGTGTGCCCTTCCACACGTGGCTCTAATCATTTTTTAGTTCCTTTTCAAAAGTTGAAAACTTAGCTGGGTGGGATCTTGCCCCAAGGTTATCACTTTCTTTATTCCATTTCTTAATCCATTTATCTCCTTGAACAGAGGATTTAGCTCTACTCCACTTTCTGGTTCCCCTTTTCTTCTCAAATATTTTTCCTTGCTCAACTTGCTCCTTTCCCTTATAAATCTTCATTAGAGTTACCACTAATATCCACACAACAGAGTCTATACTAGGCTGTTTTGAGATTTTTTTTTCTGCTAACGGAATTAATCCAAAACTCCTCACTTTAGCCTCAGGCAGACTCTTTGGGCAAGGGTAAAAGGCAGCCACTTCCTTCATCAAAATATCACAAGAATGGTTTCTAGGCACATACTGTTCTATCCTTCTCCTCTGAAACCTTTTGAACCAGCTCCCAACATTTCAAATAATTAGCACCGTTGTCTAACATGCCCCTACTAGTATGCCCCATTAAGCATTGCTTAAAGCATTCCACTGCTTTCCTAACCCAAAGTACCAAACTCCATAGTATTCCAAACAAAAGCATGGTCAGGCCTATCACAGCAATAACCCAGTCCCTGGACCAACTTCTGCCTGAGTTTGGGTTTTTATTGCTGTGAAGTACTCTTATAAAGAAAACAATTGTGATGGCTCACTTACAGTTTCAGAGGTTCAGTCCATTATCATCATGATGGGGAATGTGGCAACATGCAGACAGATGTGGTGCTGGAGGAGCTGAGAGTCCTATATCTTGCAGACAACAGGAAGTTGGCTGACAGTCACAAAGGGAAGCTTGAGCTAAAGAGACTTCAAAGCCCACCCCCACAGTGACACACTTCCTCCAACAAGGCCACACCTCCTAATAGTGTCACTCCCTTTGGGGGACATTTTTTCAAGCCATCACACCTGTTATGGGCTCATTATTTTCGTGTAATTATGTTTTGATATTTGCATAAAGGGATATATGACCTGGACCATTTTGTGATATTTTTATTTCTCTGGTTGTTTTTAGACTATCTAGTGTATCTCAGTGTAACAGAGCCTGTACTGGAAACTGTTAAATTTTTTCTGATTAAACAATTTTGTAGTTAGTAGATTAGGAAACTAATGTGTCCTTCGTAAATACTTCTTAATTCTAGGATTAAAAGAAATTTAGCAAAACTCATAAATGTAGAAGTATTTCAGCAAATCTGATATTTGATGCATCCAATTTATTTAGAAGAGAAGAAAAATATGTGTAAAGAAACTATGTAATAGTTGGTTCTTCCTTATACAAATTTTATAGTTTAAATTACATGATGCTGTAATTAACTAAAGATAACCAGGGACTAAGATGGAGAGACATAGGATGGACTGTTAATGGGACAAGGTGATTCATGACTTGATTATGTAAAACCTGGGTACCAAGGATAGGAAAATTAATAATATGATTTTATTTTTTTGTGTATGTTTGACTATATTCATGGGGACTATGGGAAAGATATATTTCAGTGGCCAATATTAGCACCCTGACTGAATCAGTAGTAGGTTGCATGACTTTAAGTATGATTTTAGATATGGCAGCTTCTTAGTATATATATATATATATATATATATATATATATATATATCCATTTATCTATCATCTAATATATCATCTATCTGTCCTCTATCTATCTATCTGTCTATTTATCTATCTATCTATCTATCTATCTATCTATCTACCTATCATCTACCTACTTTCCTTCTTTCTTTTTCTTTTTCTTTTGTCAGGGTTTCCTAAAGCTCACGCTTATCTCAAACTAACTCTGTAACCAAAGATGGCTATGAGTCTTAGATCCCTCCGTCTCTACCTCCCAAGTGCTAGAATTATAGGTATGTACCACATGTTAGGTTTTACGCAATCTGGACATTGACCCCATGGTTTCATGCATGCTCAGCAAACACTCTACCAACAAAATTATGTCCCCAACCCTAGACTTCATACTTTGGTCATCTGACTGAAAACAAGAAATCAGCAGTTCTCAAGAACGTGATGCTCCTTGAAAGGTTGATTTTTACCAGCAATCTGGATATAAAAACAATATCTCATTTGTGATCATCATTCTTTAAACAAACACACAAATTTTAAGGTAAAAAAATGATAATGACTTAAGCCTCTAGTTGACAATACTCTAATAGAATGAGGATGGGATCTTAATTATATATTTTTTAAAAGACATCCCAGGTGGTTCTATCAGGGGATTCATATGTTTCACTTTGACAGCTCATTCTTTCCAATGCTCACACTCCAGAGTATTGTCAGACCATGATCCTTTGTCTGCTCTCTTGATTTTGCAACTCTGTAAGTAAATGGTCCTCTTTGATTACAAATCTATACCAGTCAAGATACTAAGTGTTTTACATTAATCCATATAACAATAAACTAGCAGAACCTAGTTTAATAGTTTCTGGAGAAAGAAATTTTCCAAATTAAATTTAAGTGTCAATTTATAGTGAGTAAAGCGAATAAATCATCTCTAGTCTTGCTTCCTAATGTTTACATTGCAGGTAGTTTGTTTAAATGCTAGTCTTCATGATAGTTGTTAAGTCACAATAGATTATTTCTTTTCTATTAGATGTTTTACTTCAATCAATTATATGCTACACAAGGAGGGAATGAGATGACACTGTCTCTTAGTAACCAAGCTTCTTTGCATAGTAAACAGAAATTAGATGTGAGTGATGAAAATAATTATTATTATGAATTTATGTCTCCAATCAGACACGATAAATATAGGTCATACAGTTTCACCAGCTCATCCAAACTACATTTTGGGAAGAGGATAATAGAAGCAAAGTTGTGATACGGCCAGAGCCTTATACATGTACTATACTTTGCTCTCCATCCAGGTAGAAGTCCTGTGGGAGTTAAGCTCTTGTCATCACTGTGACAAAATACATACCAGAAACTACCTAACAACTTACAGAATCAAAGATTTATTTGTGTTCATGGTTTTCAGAAGTTTTATTATATTATGGCAGGTAGAGCATACAAATAGCTCATTGGTGGTAACCAGGAAGCAGAGAGAGAATACCTGTGCTAGTGGGTACCTACCTTCTTTACATTTTATTCCACCTGAGTCCCAGTCTATGGGATGGTATTACCCATGTGCATGGCAATTTTTTTCTTTTCAGTTAATCCTCTCTGGAATTGCACATACAGAAATACTGTCTTAGTTATGGTTTCTATTGCTGTGAAGAGACACCATGACCATGGCAACTCTTACAAATAAAAATATTTAATTGTGGTGGTTCACTTACAGTTCAGATGTTTAGTCCACTATCATCATGGTGGGAAGCAAGGCAGCATGCAGGAAGACATGGTACTAGAGAAGGAGTTGGGAGTTCTTACATCTTGACATACAGGCAATAGGAAGTGGCCTGAGACACTGGGCATGGTTTGAGCATATATAAAATCTCAAAACCCACCTCCACTGTGACGCACTTCCTCCAACAAGGCTATCCCCACTCCAACAAAACCACACTCTCTTTGGGGGCTATTTTCTTTCAAACCATACCCTACACATACCCAGAGTTTGCTAGACTAATATACTAGGCATTTTTCAACTCAATCAAGCTAACAATCAGTATTACCCATTGTAGTATCCTAGAAGAAAAGATTCAATATAACACCAGCCTTGTGATTCTCTATAACATTGATTGTGGGAAGAATTAAATATTAATATGCCATAACAATAAATATTGAAGATATGAAATAACTACTTCAACAGAAGAGTTCAACATTCACCACAAAGAAAAATTTTAACAGCTGGACTAGTCTTTTATATTCTAACTCATTGTCAAATAATTTTTGAGCTGGAGAAATAAATTGCTCTACTATTCTGTATGAAAGTTTAATATTTTATTTATTTCTTTTAAAAATTTACTACTGAGTAAAAGATTAATGTTAAGTTATAACTGACTCATCCAAAAAGGTATGATGGTGGTGGTGGTGGTGGTGGTGGTGGTGGTGGTGTGTGTATGTGTGTGTGTGTGTGTGTGTGTGTGTGCGCACACACACACGTAAAGTCATCTCTGCACTTATGAGCACTGTAGTATAACTTTACTTTAAAGAATTTTAATATTCCATTCTTTGACAATGTTTTAAGCTTAAGATTAATAGTCCAGCAATAAAAGCCACGTTTAAAAACAGACATAAGTAATACATGCTTAAAACCTAAATCCTTTAGACTGTCAATTCTGTGTGCTGCATATGGAGCAGCTCCAGACAGCAGATACTCAAAGGACAGCATCCAGGACCTCTCCCTTCCTTCTATGTTCTCTTCTCAGATAGAGGAAACCATTTCCAGCATCCTACATTCCACTTCCCCAATGTCTCATTTGTCCATATGAAGTGGTATGTTCCTTCTTAATCAAAAAAAAAAAAAAAGATACAAGACTAGGAAAGAAATTTTCTGCATAGCATGTCATTTAACTATCACATCAGTCCTGAGAAGCTGTGACAACTCTTGGTCTACCTGTAGAACCAAGTTAAGTGAGAATGGAGCTAGAATTTGAGCTAGGTCTCATCTCAAAGTAGACATTCTTTCCATTATGTTAATGAATCATGTCAGCAGTAATTGAAGAATCTTGAATCTTTCAATTATCTCCCAATCTTATTTCCAGGGCTAAAATAGTTTCCCACAAAGAACAAAGGATAAATAAGTTTACATTGCATATATTTAAAAGACATCTTATTCTTTGATGGGTTATTTTTTGGTCATCTGTTTTATAGCTATTTAGTTGTCTTAATTAATTGTTCAAAAACCTTTTAATTTTGCAAAACAGTGGGCTTGGATATTACAGGGGTAACCAACTTATTTCTGACTGGACTTAAGGCCCAATGCTCAGGAAGGATTAAACTCATTCCTGGTACTGTAAATGTGTACAAGAATTCATGGCTGAGGAGGCCATAGACCCCCAGGGAGAACTTACTACTATTATTATGACAAATAGACCGTGTGTCAAACTGCCTTCTAACCTATATACCTATAAATTAGTGATCTCTCAGCTTACATCAAAGCAACTTTTTTTTGTAGTGGATGGGAATTAATAAGGAGTCTCAGAGCTGTGGGGAGAGAGCAGAGAATTAATAACTATAGCATGTTCAGCCCTGAATGGGACATCTATATCACATCTCCTTCCCCCACAGGGCTCAAGGAACATTACTAAAGAAGGGGTAGGAAGATTGCAAGAGCCAGAGGCTGTAGAGATCTTGTGTGAAACAGAGTCTCCTGGACACAACAGGCTTTGTGTACTCATGAATACATAGAAGCTGTGGTTGCCTAGACAAGATCAAGCCAGTTGATATTTCTGCATGGGTAAGGGAGGAACTCATGAAAATTCTACCCTAGCTGAGAAACGGGCATCTGAAGGCTGCTGGGATAGGGAGAGTCAGTTTTCTATAGAAAAGTAGCACCTGGTAAGTTGCTCATTCTCAATAATCTTTCAGCTGTGCACATATGAATAGCATGGTTTGGACTTATAATTTCCTTGCTTCCCTAACCTACAACAAGTATGAAAGGAAAGACACCAGCATTTTGTTTCATTTCTCGGGCACATAATAGGTCATTTGATTCTCAGCAACTGATACTGAGTTCTGCTAGGGAAGAGTGACTTCAAAGCCCTCTGTGATTTGATCTTGAGTCAGAAAACCTCTATATACAATTGCCCAAAGGGCAGAAAATTTGTGGTGTCCTGTGGAGGAGATGGAACACTGTTTCCTTGAGAAGTTTGCCACTAGGATTTTATTTTTCCTATAACAAGGGTCCATTGAAAGCTTTTAAAATGGACAGTTACATGATAAAATTTCATTTCTAGAAATTATGAGAGCTGTTGGGAGGAAACGGATTGAAGGTGGCAAGGAAACACTAAAAGATATTTCACAACTTCTCTGGAAACATGGCGTGGTAAAAGAATCATAGACTCAGGAAATGTGGCTCTCTCCTGCAGTGTGTTTCTGAATCCATTTTGTTCCCTTAGGAAATGATACAGCTCTGACCAGGGACTCTTTCTCCTGCGAACAAATCTAGTGACATCACACTGCAAATCAGAACACGTGCAACTCAACCAATAGACATGTCAAAATTCAACTGGCCAATCTAATGGTCTATGATATATTATTGTCCCTGACTTCAGATGTAAACAATGATGTTTAGTTTTTATGTCACCAAGGTACATACTTGATACTAAACAATATATCTGAACATGGACCCTTGTCTCAAAACTAGGTGGCCTACCATGCCTCTGACTTTTATGTTTTTTACAATTTGTGGGAAATTCTGTTTACTTTTCCAAAGAATCTCCATGAGACTATCTATCTCCTAGGACTGTTGTAAACTCTGAATGAAAGAAAATGAACGGGGCTTTGCAAAGTGATAAGGTTCAGCATTTAGCAAATGAATGTTGTGGTTGCTGTTTTTAATTGCTAAACATAGTCAATTTTAGCAGCATTGTTAAGCTAAAATCATGGGTCTACGAAAGCCATGGGATTTTTAAAGGATGAAATGGAAAGAGTTAGAGACTGTCCGTTCAGGTTTTCACACTATCCATTTTCCTGCAATATACACTATAGTTTCTACTATTTCCTGATAACCATGTGAAGAGTTGCTTGCCTCCTCCACAGTGCTGAATTATGGACAATGAATGAGAATCCATCGGGTTAGAATGCCATCTTCCTCACACATGTCTAATAACCAGGGAAGAGCTTGAGAAAAAGAGGCCTAATACAGGTTTATTCCACTTTGTATCTGACTCTTTGTCTGTATTGTTACGAAGACACCTGGAACTCATGTTCTTTTGCCTTCTTGCTTTTGTTTCAAGCTATTGTCACAAGGGTTGAAAAGAAAGAACAAACTGGTTTTCCCCATAAATATTCTGCAGACTGGAGTTTACACACAGTGCAGTTATATGACAGAGGACAAAGGAAAGCAGCTAAATGCAAAGTAAGTAGCTGCTAGATGCTCAAGTTACCTTTCAACTCCAGGTTGGAAAGAAGCTGTGGTAATTTAAAAAAAAATAGTCACTGAGAAAGGAAATCTTGGACTGTAACCTGCGGGGTTACTTCAGGAAGCTTTTCTTTTGATCTAACTGAATATTTAAAATATGCTTGAAAATTCTTAACCAACCCATGGCAAGACCCTGCCTCCTCCAACCCCTGACAAATTAATCATCCAAGGACATGAGGCAGAATCAATGGTGATCTGGTTGTTAGCTGTCCGTTCTGAGCACAGTGGATGTGTTGGGAAAAGGTGTGTCCACACATTTGTACATGGGGCTTTGGGACTGCATATACACAGCTAGATGGTGCCTGCTCACATGGCCATGATAGTATGACTCATAATAGCAAATGATCACCTAATAAAACAGCAATAATGTGTATTTACCTATCTTACCAACCCCTGCTTTTAAGTTAACTAACCTGAAAGGATCTTGCAACCCTATCTGTCTGTGGCCTCAGATTAGTCATTGCCATTCTAGAATGCCCTGTTTGCACCTCACCATGTTCTTAAGGTGAACAGTACCCCCTATGTCTTACTTGTCCCTTGATTTCCCATTCAAAGTATTTATTGCACCAAACTCATTTCCTGGCACTAATATATTTGATGAGGTCACTCAGTATTTACTCTATAATGAACAATAACTTGTATAACCAGTTGATACATTATTCATGTAAACAACAGAGTAGCTATGACTTAGAGAGGAGACTATGATCTGTGAGTTCAGAGAGCTAGCTCCTGACATGCAGGTTGTCAAGAATCATACACAGTTACTCTGAGTAGATGCTTTTCAGTCTGCAGAGTTCCCCACGGTTATTCTTATTAGGCTTTGGATGTCGCACACCTTGTAAGTAGTCAGATCCTTTAAAAGAAGAGACTGCAGAGGAATGCCAGGTTAGCCCAAACTCTGACCACTGATTTTTGATTAGTATTTAGGGTAGGTTGGGGAGTAGAAGTGGGAACTCAGTCCATGTAGGGCAAAGTAGAAGTTGGACAGCTTTGGGATGACATGCATGAGGAAATAGGAAAGGCCAATCATGTCTATTGTCCTTTAGCATACACATGAATTCTAAATGAGGATTCATTAATTCCTTATTGTTTAGCTAGAAAGTAATAGATAAACTCAACCACACCCGCATATTTGCGTGTTCACTTGTAAACTCTGCTGTGGAACTGGCCCTGATCATTGCTGCCTTTAGCCTTGAATCTCATTTCTCCCTTTGTTCTATTTGGAATATCTTCATCTCCCTGTTCTATACCTTACCTTTCAGTTCTATCTGCAACCAAATCTGCTGATTGAAGGTCATAACAGCTAAATCAACACAAGCATAGAGTGGAACCCAATGGTCCTGAGGAGCAAACCTACTTCCCTCCTCCTATGGGGACAGGTTATAGTGTTTCAGGCCACTCTGTCTTATCGATTGTGTCACACATCTCTCATTCTGCAAAGTCAGAGTCCTTAAGTACTTTTGTGGAGCCAAAGGGTCTCTTCTTTGTTAGCAGTCTTTGGCTTTGCCATTGATAATATTTAATATTTCTGATATATATAATATATGAAATATTACACACATATATATATATATATACATATACATATATACATGCATATATGAAGTTATAAAGTAAATGTTGGAATAGCCAGGAAGGGCCTTAAATAAATATTGACTCTGATGATGTCTTCTGAATAGAACCTTATATCTATCCCTTAGAAATCTATATTCGGTTGCCTAAGCCTGCTATTCTTTTTTGTATACCTAATGACAAGATGAGAGAGAGAGAGAGAGAGAGAGAGAGAGAGAGAGAGAGAGAGAGAGCACATTCTTTCCTTAGAACATAACCTAGATATTTTTTTCCACACAGTGCAAGCTCCTTGCTTTGTTTGGTTTTTAGTGACAGATGAAAGGCTTATTTTTCTTTGTCTAGAAATACCTTCCTAGCCTTTTTTTTAAGAGGGGAAAAAATAGTGAACCTATTTCTTCTCTTTTTTTGTCAGAAATTCTTCCCTATTCATTTCTACTATTTATTCTCAATTCTTTTTTTAAACACTGTCTACCATGCTTACTGTTTTCTAGCAATTTCCTTGTAGTTTTGAATGGATAAATCTTAAGAATGCTTAGCTAGGCTTTCTCATTTTTGCGTACATAGTTCACTCTTAAATCTAGAAGCAATGAAGAAGATAGGAATTGAATTCTTGGAAATCAAGTCATTAAATTAAGAATAGATAGGAGCTTACTATTTTAAATGAAACAAAATAAAAAGCAAATAATTATTTCTTACTTTATCTTATCTCCCTGTGAGTTTTGACTTCCATGTTTAAGCCTTATTTTGGAGCAATAAAAACGTGTGTTTATCTTTATAGAATGGCCATTTGTAAATCCTACAATAGAAAATTAGGTCATTTTCATTTATTTTATCTCTTCTAATCCCTTCAAATCTCTTATTTCTACCTTCATTTTGGTAATTTTGTGTAAAAAAAAAATCGTAACAGCGCCCCCCCCCTCCAATAATATCTCTGTTTCATTGTGAAAAGGAAACAGGCAGATATGAGAATCATTCTAGGGCATAGACTATGGAAGAAAGTACCACAGTCAAGTTTAGTGAAAAATCACTGTATTTGGTCATTCATGAAGTCTTCTGTGTGAACTTTGCTCTGCCTACATCCAAGGTCAAGGTGCTCCAATGATTGCCTGTTTTATTTTGGTGAATCTGGGCTGGACATCCATATTTCTGGTTTCGTCTCCAAGTTTACTCATTCAGGAGATCTGAAAATGAAAACTTTGTGGCTGAGAACTCAAAAGTGCAGCTAGAGAGAGAATAAATGGTTGGAATACCTTCCAGGGATCCTTCTGTTGTGAGTGGTTGGTATATGTCCTGTGCCTCTGCAACAGGCCTTGCTTAAAGGTTCACATAAAATTTACCTTTCTGGAAGTAGTGGCTTTGAGATACCACACCAATAATGAGCCATAGTGTACCAAGGTGCAGCTTGACCTTCAGCACTTGAAGAGTTTGGTGGCTACTGAGTCCTACTGGCAGTCAAGCTTTCCATTTCAGGAGAGTGTTTGGGTGGTACACCTCTCCAAGCAGGATTATTAACTGCAGCTATGTGCAAATTAGTATTTTTTCAGGAGCTGCTTATTTTCCAGTTAGCATCATTTTCAAATGGTAGTCAAGCAAAGCAGTAACAAACAAGGATACAATAAGAGATTTAATGACTCTGGTCTTGTTGGGGCATTGGTGTTTGACCACCTTAATATTTTCATCATTGTCTTAGGGCTTCTGTTGCTGCAGCGATCAAAAAGTATATTGGGAGAGGAAAGGGTTTATTTGGCTTATACTTCCGTGTTGTAGTCCAGCATTGAAGGAAGCCAGTATAGGCACCTTGAGGCAGGAGCTGATGCAAAGACCATGAAAGGGTGCTGCTTACTAGCTTGCTCCTCGTGGGTTGATCAGGCTGCTTTATTATATAATTCAGGACTATCTTCCTTGAGGTGGCCCCACCCACAATGGACTGGGCACTCCCATATCAATTATTAAGAAAATGCCCTAAAGGGCTCCTTGTAACCCAATCTCTATTGAAGCATTTTCCCAATTGGGTCTTCCTCTTCTCCAGTGACTCTAGCTTGTATCAAGTTGACATAAAACTAGCCAGCACAATTATCACATTCTATCATCATCATTCTGATGATAGAAAAGCCCAATAGGGACAGAGACACTATCTTATAATTGATGTCTTTTCTGAAATTATTGAGATGGACAAACCAAGTTTGTGGGGATAGTGCCTGGCTAAATTATCATAAACTCTCCCCACAGTTTTAATTAACTCTGTTCCTTTTTTTCTTGCCTCTTATTTTAATCTCAAACATATGTGTATATTTGTATCACTGATTTAAAAATTCTTCAAAGCATTTGGTTTCATCTGTCTAGTTTCAAATAGGCATAGTATGATGTAATGGGAAGATTCTGACCTAGAAGTCAGTACTTCTGAGTCTTTATCCAGTTCTTCTTTAACCTGTAATATGATATTGGGTATAACTTTTCAAATTTCTTGTGTGTTTGTACATGTGCTGAAGGAATAGATTGAATGATTTCTGAAGTCATTTTCAACCTTTTAGAGTCTACATGCTTAGGCTCCAATGAAAGGTCATCCTATCATGAGAAAATAATTATGAGATAAAAGTGAAGAAAGCCACACTAATTTTGGGTGTTGCCAGAATACAATGCTACTTCAAGTCTTTATGCAACAAAAAACACACTTTCTCTCCTTTAAATATATATTCTCCATTAAAATAGAATGTGATAATATCTGACATTGAGGGAGTTTATTATGTATTTTTTCTCCAAGAAGGCAACCCCTATGGGGTAGCAGTTTAACAAAGTTCCTTGATTTGGAGTCTTTAGGTTGACTCCTACTTATTGCCTGTTTCTATCCATTACTTCCTAAAGAATGGAAAAGATTGAGCCATGCACACATGAAGTATCATTAGACATATGAGTTCGTCTCAGAAATGGCCAAATCTCATGTGAAAAATCCAGAGAGGTGAGATGACTACAAAACGACCTGATCTTATCCCAAGGATAAAGGGAGAAATGTTAAAAGTACTTAGTCAAGTCTCACATACACACACACACACACACACACACACACACACACACACACACATACACACTCACACACACACCAATCAAATATTTTAAACCTTTCAAGAGTTGACTGCATACTTTCCAAATTATTGTTGCTTAGAAAAGCCACTTGAATTCTCTTTTTTTACCATTTATAACTTAATCTTTATTTTTTCTTTAAATATTTTTATTTTATAATTAACTTAATTTCACATATCAGCCACGGATTCCCCTGTCCTCCCTCCTCCCACCTCCCAGTCCTCCCCCCCACCATTCCACCCTCCATTCCCACCTCCTCCAAGGCAAGGTGTCCCCTGGGGAGTCAGTCCAGCCTGGTAGACTCAGCCGAGGCAGGTCCAGTCCCCTCCTCCCTATACCAAGGCTGAGCAAAGTGTCCCAGCATAGGCCCCAGGCTCCAAAATGCCAGCCCATGCACCAAGGACAGGTCCTGGCTCCACGCCTGGGGGCCTCCTGAACAGTTCAACCTAATCAACTGTCTCACTTATCCAGAGGGCCTGGTCCAGCTCCATTAAAAAGTCAACTTTCTCATCTATGGAGAAATTGTGCTAATCTGTCTTCAAATCTTGTTTTTCCCAAAGCCTCTTGATCTATTCAATACCACAGAGCTACAGAAGCCTGCTCTTGGAGAAGCAGCCATGCAGGGAGGGAAAACATCAAGTGGGAATGAAACGTCTTAAAATAGTAGTAAAATTAAATCCACTGAGGTATGCCCTAAACCAGCTAGAGTTTAGGTTTTCCTTGGAACGAAGAAGTTAAGGAGAATGATCCAGTCTATCAAGTCAGGACTTCTGCTTATAGTCAAGTAATAAGAGTATGTAGACTAAGAAATCCGAGGCTTAAAGAGCTGATGCTTTGAAGTGGGCTTCTGACACCCTCTTCATTATTGACATTGTACACTTTCATAGACCCTGCCATTCACTGTGGATGGTGTCACTTCTCTACTATTCTTACCAAGAGGGTTAGGGAGACAACACAATGGGTAAATGCTTTCAGGGCAAGCATGAAGCCCCAAGTTTGCATCCCCTGCACAGATACCTAAAACCTAGGCATGGTGGCTCACCCCTCTAAACCCAATTCTGCTGCATAATGACAGGTAGATCTCTGGGGCCTCCTGTGAAGAATTGGCACTCCCAGTTCAGTGAGAGACCTGTCTCTAAAGCTAACATAGCAAGTGATGGAGGAAGATACTTTAATGTTGACCTCCATAGGCTCACCCATGGGCATGTGCAGCCCTCTCCACATGCACACACACACACACACACACACACACACACACACACACACACACCACTAAGTAAATATTAAGAAATAGAAATTTTTAAAATATCTATCAGCAGTCAGGTGGTGCTGGTGCACACCTTTAATCCCAGCACTTGGGAGGCAGAGGCAGGTGGATCTTTGTGAGTTGGAGGTCAGCCTGGTCTACAGAGCGAGTTCCAGGATAGGCTCCAAAGCTACACAGGGAAACCCTGTCTCGGAAAAAAAAATGTCTATCAGCGTGCAAAGCTTTATTTTTCTGAATTACTGGTTCTAGAGATATTCAGAGTAAATAGACAACACACAGTATATATCCATGATCCGTTATTCAAAGCAATTAAGTGCTATCATCTTTCAGATTATTGAAGAGAATGAATTCCTCCTAGAAGACATATTTTTACATCTAATGATGCAAATGCTTTTTTTACATGGCATTCAAAATAACGATTTGAAATTATATTTCTAATGTGATATTTAATTTGCTAAAAAATTTAGACTACCAATTCAAAGTGAAAATGGATATTCTTGAAATAAATTTTTGGCTCAAGATTAGTAAGAATCATTTTCAGAATGGAATGGAGTATTTTGTTTATTTTAACATGATTTGAAGAGTTGGGTGCTAGGATTGACTGAAGCTCTGCTGTTTAGATTGGCTGAGACTTAGCTATTTGTTAGACAAATAAACTAATTTGGCTTCTAGTTAGTGACATAAAAATAATAAAGAGGTGTTACAGTTAGTTGTGACTGTACTGACATATAGACATGTCTTCAGACCAGACTTGCATTAATTTGACAAGCAAAAGAGAGTGAGTTCACTTATAATGTAACAGAATGGTGATACAGAATTTCAATCAAATAAGCATTTAATTAATATAATTTTAAATATTTGATACATTTGTCCTGTGGACGCCAGCATTTGATGGACAAGTAGAAATATATTTCACCAGCCATTTCCTCATTGCTTTTCCCATATTACATGTAGATGTTTCCTTGACTTATAAAAGGCTTTGGTCCCAAATCAATTACAAGCTGAAAGTATTTAAAATGTATGTAGTATACCCAACCTACTGAATGCCACAGCTCAGCAGCTGTCCATACTGCGAAGACTCTTCTCCCTTGTGATGGCCTGGCAGACTGTGTGTTGGGTCTCACTGCAACTGCTCAGTACTGCAGGGGCACGTTATTCCCTATATTGCAATGTAGGGGAAGACATCAAACTTCAAAGGATGGTTTCTGCTGAGTGTGTTTCACTTTCACACTCATAAAATTGAAATCTCTCAAGTCAAGCTGTTCTATAACAGAGATGGTCTATATCTGATGAAGAGGTGGTGAACTTCACGGTCTGTTTAACACAATTATCCTTTACCTGCCTGGCTATGAAGTACATTCTTCCTTCAAATGTGGAAAATGTGTTCAGTATGGAAAAGAGCTTTGTTCTATTGCCATCCAAATATCTATTACATTCCAAATTCTGATTCTCAACCTGAGAGTCACAACCCCTTTTGCAAACCTCTAACTCCAAAAATATTTACATTATGATTCACAACAGTAATAAAATCACAGTTATGGTGTAGCAATAAAAATAATTTTATGATTGGGGGACCCCACAACATGTATTCAAGGGTCACAGCATTAGAAATGTTGAGAACCACTGTGTTAGACCATGAAAGTTTGAGCAACAGAGGTAGATTACTGCCTATAGAGATATATGACACTAGAATTCTTCACAATTAAGATATAATGTCCAGACCTGAATCAAATAATTTATACTTTGATTGGGCAATTAGTGTCTGTGCTGAGGATAGAACCAAGGCATTGTACATTCTGGAAAAGTACTCTACCATGGAGTTACATTCCAGGTCCTATGTATATGATTAAATTGACTAAATATACTTATCTACAAAAGAATATCTGTCAGCTCTTCATGTGGGCTAAAGGTCAGAATATAAAGGAAGATAATACTTTATATGGAATTTCTTGTGCTTTTAGAGGAACTTTGACACCATGAACTTGAAAGAAACTTCAGCTTATTGTTGACCTTGCCCCTGCATTTGGTATCAGCGTTATTTATAGCAGTCATTCTCATGTGACGGCATAAATCTACTATATCAATAGTTCACATCCTAAATTAGTTTGTATGAGGTGTCCAGGGGAACGCTGATTTCATATTGGCAACAAGGTTAGGCAGAGACCTTCACAGAGCTCTGTAACTCAGAACATTATAATTCTGACTTCTACCATACTCCAGAGGAATTAGTCTAGGTGACTTCATGAAACTGAACATTGGGAAAACTGCTAACACTACTAAATCAACCAAGTTCTGGCACTTTACTCCTTGCAAACAGATTAATATATTCACTCTTTCTGATCACTGATTGAATTGGAGTTGCACATAATCTGATATATAAGGTGTTACTTTTGTATATTCAAGCAGCTACAGAAATAAAGCATGGCTGTGCAGATGTTGATTATGTGAAATCTTTTTTTTTTTTTTTTTTTGTTTTTTCGATATGGGGTTTCTCCGTGTAGCTTTGGAGCCTGTCCTGGAACTCACTCTGTAGCCCAGGCTGGCCTCGAACTCACGGAGATCCACCTGCCTCTGCCTCCCGAGTGCTGGGATTAAAGGCATGCACCACCACTGCGGGGCGATTTTGTGAAATCTTAAAGATATTATAAAGGAGTTTTTCCATGGGTATGATACCCAACGGTCTAGTAATTTCCTAGCATCATCTTATTCCCAATTTATTAACCTCCTCCACAGTCCCAAAGAGGAGACAACATTGCTTGTGAGCTGAGAGTTAACATTCTCATATTATGCAGATCAAGTGGATATGTTCATCACTTACTACATTCAGTATCTTAATTTTACTTATCTTCTCAAAAAGTCCATTTTCTTGTTGGTAAAGGAAGATCAGATAGCAGAAGTGGATTTATAAGAGTTCATTGAATATGAAATGTGGGAAGCCATGTATTTCTTTGGTGAGATACCTACCACAAAGACCCAATGATCTGCAGCTGCCATATTGTATCTTCTCATTATCACTAGTCTTTAGAGGGATGCAGCCATGGCATCATTAAGTATTTTCATAGACAAGTACTTTTTTAAGTCACAGCTGTTTATTTATTACAATTCTGGTGGGGTGAAAATGCAAAATCAAGGACGTCATCCTCACAATCTAGTCATCTTTAAAAAGACCTACCTTGTAATGTCATTCTTTTGATAACTATTCATCATTATATAACTTGGGAGCAGTTCACAGATATTCATACCATAGATATGGCAGTTGGGAAAAAGGAGGTTTGAGTCCCCATTTCCACATAAATCCTCCTCCACTTTTCTTAGATGACTTAATATTAACAATCTTGTAAATATATTGTTGTTGGTTAATGATTTGCCTGATTGAATGATAGTTAATTTTTTTTTCACTTAAAGAAAAAAATTTAAAAGTCAAAATTTTCTTAGGTTACTTATAGAGGTGGAATTTGGGGATATGGTCTATCCTTAGTTGTCAAAACACTTAAAGATGGAAAATCCACTCTAATTTTCAAGCTTGTTTCTTCAATAGAAACTATAGGCATATTTATATTCTTCTAGAATTTCTTTTTCAAGTAAAAACTAGAGAAGAGAAGTGGAATCCACTGAGAAAATGGTTTTCCCTGGAGGGTGACTCAGCCTTCAAAAAGACTGTCAACTCTATGGGAAGGGGAAATATTTAATCATAGAGAGAAATACTTCCATTCTAAATACTAGCCCAGATGTTAAGGCGTGGAGAACCAAAGAGAATGGAGGGGCTGTGCCATTGTGTGATCTTGCTGGATGCCTTTCTTCAGAACTGGAGCAAGAGGGCATTATCAGGGGCAGGAATTCACTGAAGCTACACCTAAAAGATGCTTCTGTCTTCTTTTGCTCCATGCTCCATTTCTTCATTTCTCTCTGAGTTTTAAGCATCAGTTATAGATCCTTTCTTTATATACTTTTTTTTTGGTTACTTTTTAGCAAACATCAGTGCCATGATGATGACCACTGTGATTTGCAGGAGAGTAAATAACCTTGTGTTTTTATGCCCTGCTCTACAGTGATACAAGCATGTAGAGACACGCCCATATAGACCAGTTACCAAGCAATTTCCATCATATTTTTCTCTACTAACTCCTTCCCAGTCTAGAATTCTAAACTGTTTTCCTTGTCATTTTGTACCATTAGGGTCTAAACACCTTACACTGTTTTGTTCTCTATGATGGTACTAAAACTCTGATTTTTAAGTTTAATGTGTCATAATCTGGTTTTATCCTCTGATCATTCTGCAACTTCCTGTAATGTTCACACATTCACACACACACACACACACACACACACACACACACACACACACACACCACCTGCGTATTAAACGTCAAATCATATAAAGTAAGTGATGTCCTTTAATTCTTCTTAGTGTTCTTATTTTATTATTTGTCAAGTGGACTAAAACAGCCTTGCTTCTCTATTGACCTTTGTGCAAACTTATACACAATATCAGATTATTTATAGCAGGATTAGAAGCTCAGCTTCAACATGACCGAGAGTTTTGTAGAAGACAGAAGGTAGACAAGTCATTGAGTGGATAAATAGGGAGAAAAGAAAAGTGCCCCAAACATTCTTCTGGCAGCCCCTACAAAATCCTGCCAACTCTGCCATTGTACCAAGATTTGGCTGACAATATCCTCAAAATTATCCCCAATTCTCCTTTAATAGAATACCATTTTCCTACATATGATTATTTTCTATAGTCTGCCTCCTATAGTATGTGCCTTACTTACATTCATTTGATTGATTTGTTCTTCCAAGAACTCTTCTTGATTTGGTGGTGTTTTCTTCAGGAGTGTCCAAACTTTTGATATTGCAATATGGTTTTGTCATCTATAAACATGTTAGGTCATATTCATAGCTATCCTAAGTCACATGCAACCTACAGTAATAGGTTAAATATGCTGGATGGGAGTTTCTGTGAAAGGACTAATATAATGGATGAATGCTTACTAATACCCCATGCATGTTCCATGATAACAGTTGATTGACATACTGTATGCCTCCTCTTTCAGGACAGTGTATTACTCATAATTACTCATAATTATATTATTCATACATATCACACTGTCAGATAAATACCCACTACATATTAATGTTAATTGTATGAGTGAACCATGTTTATAAAACCTGGGAGCTCAAGGCAGAGTCATTCTGGGCAGGAAGTCATCCTCTTGTGGTGTAAGACCATGCAATTTGCATTACCAAGAAGGACAACAGAGGAAAGCTTCTACTATACAGTTCCCCACTTATTTTAAAAGGTTCTGCAAACTTCCAGTATTAAAAAACTCTTTTTGTTAGATATATTTCAATAATAATTGCAAACATGAACATTAGCACATCAAGATGCTTCCATTGTAGTGTTATATGTAAATATTGCTTCCAGAACAGTAGGGAATTGGTCAATTATTGAACACATAGATTCATGTTTCTATACATCTATCCAGTTACATGCTTGCCCTTAATTCATTCTTACTGACTCAATCCCTTGATTTTGGACACTTGTTCTGTTTTTAATGTTCCAGATGTGTTTTTTAAAGTGTGCCCAAAATATTCTAGAACAAACTCTCTGGTGCCCATGTCACTAACATGTTCAGCTAATAATTGATATGCAGTGTCCACTTCGTTGAGATTATGTATTGTGATTTCCTTTCCTGATTCTGGGAATGAGCCTTCCTCTGGAGATTTTGGCTGCCACTCTGTCTGTCCAGTGAGTGGAAGAGTAATATAACTCCATGTGGTGTGACTAATGAATCATGCCAATGGCAGTCTGTTTCCTGTGTATCAATGAGTGATCTGACACCCCTGAGAGACACTCATTTTTCCCTAAGCCTATTCCTGAGCTGAATTACTTTGATCAGTTGGTAGCAAGTACCAAGTCTTCTCATATAGAAAATAATCACATTTCATCTCTTGCATATGACCCCCTGGGCCAGGGCCCTTGTCAACACTAATTTCTTTGGGTTTGGGCACAATTAAAAATGTAGAAGCTGCTTGCTGGCTTCTTACTGGTCTTATCAAAGGTGTCACAAGATTTTAACACTGGCCAAGCATATCCTATCTGAGACTCTCGTGTTAGGATAAACGTGCTCACCTGTGCATTTCCTGAGTGTCTGCTATACTCAGCCCCGCTAGTCATTGGTGTCAAATTGTGTTACTCAGGAGGAGTTGCTAGGCAGTCAGGAGGAAGAAGAAGGGCTTTGCAGGCAGATGTCACAACACGCATTGAAGGCAGCCTGAATCTCCATTTTGCATGTGGACTCCCCCCATACTCTCAGCACCAAGTTTTCTTATCAGTTGTTGTTACCATCGCTATGACAAAGCACCTGACATTAGCAGCTTCAGGGAGCGAGGATCATTTCAGCTCGTGGTTTCAGGGGATCTAGTTTATGGGTAGTCGGCTGCACGCTTCCACCTCCTGTGGGGAGGAGTCTTACGGAGGTGAGAGCGTGTGGAAGAAGAGTTTTTCTCTGTGCTTGTCTTTACACACCTTTTGTTTTTTCATAAGCCTTCCTGCATATGAGGATGCTACATGCCATGATTATGCTACCAAGCAATTCGAACTAGATGGCTGATGCTTCAGTTTCATCTTTGCCCCTGGCAATTTTTTTAAATAAATCATATGTTGAAATGACTCAAAAGCTACACATGCACATGAGTATATTTTTACTCCAGTGACATCAGGGTGCCCTATACAACCTTCACAAACACTCCGAACCGCTGGTTAGTTTTCCAAAGTTATCCAAGTTTAAGTTCGAGTACTAGCCTATGAATTTGGAGTGATCCTTAGCATCAGATGAGCATTTTTTTTTCATCTGAAATAATGCTTTGTTGAAGTAAACCTGATAAAACTGGAATCAAGTAGCTTGACCAATTTGTCTCATTTATTTCTAAATAAAACAAACTAGCAACAGAATCCTGTAGAAATTGATTGAGTGGACCAACTTTATATTTCAGCTAGAAGTTAGAGATAAAGTTCCAGGTGCCAGCTCTACCATCCTAGGGACCACGTGAATGAAATGGCTGAGAAGGTGTGAGTGAAGGTGAGGTTCGGCACTTGCATATCAAACACATTCTTCCCAATTTAGTGGTGCTTTCTCATGTTAAGATTCCTAGTGAGGTCATAGAATGGTGTCTCTATATGGAACTGTAGAGTGTTAAGGACCCCCTGCATTGACATAGTTGCTAGGATCGCAGTGTTAAGTAACTGAGAAAACACAATGCAAAGATTGTAGTTGGAGGCTAAAGCAGATGTAGCCAGAAAGCCACGAAGGGCATGAAGAAGGAAGCTGGATGTTTCTCAGCACAATGTACCAGGGAGCTCAGAAGTGGCATCCCTTTGTGCTCCTGTAGTGACATTTTAATTTATAAGCCAAGAATTCACTTATTGTCAACTGAAAAAAAATTGATTTGGTTGTTTATCTGATTCAACCCATGTCAGAGTTTGAAAGTAATTATGATAGTAGGACTGATAGGCAGGCAATTACATTTTTGTTCTCTGCTTTCTAGCTCCCTCTCCCTCTTCTTTCCTCCCTACGCTCAACCCCCGAGTTTGTTCTTGTTAGAAAGGCAATGTAGACAAAGATCAAGAGAGTAATCTTTGGACATGTGGTATATGGACTCCTACAACACATACCACAATGAACAATAGTAAGGTTGGTCCTTTGCCCTAATCATTTTCTATGTTAGTTTCCTGTGACATCTAGCCAGATAAAAGATGCAGACCTGTAACTGAAATTTTCTTTGGGCCACCAACCAGCTTCCAAATAAAGACACGAAACTTATTATTAATTATCAATGATCAGCCTTAGCTTAGGCTTGTCCTACTAGTTCTTTTAACTTAATTTTAACCTGTTTCTACTCATCTACATTTTGTCTTGGAGCTTTTTACCTTACTTTCACTCTGCATGTCCTACTTTCTTGTTTCGTCCATGTCTGTCTGTCTGGCACCTGGCATCTCCCTGGCATTTCTATTTTCTTTCTTCTTTCTGAGACTGAATTCCTCCTCCTACTTAGTCTCCCTGCCCAAAAGTCTCACTTATACCTCTTCCCTCTCTATTGACTGTTTAGCTTTTTATTGGCCCAATCAGGTGCCTTAGGCAGGCAAGATAAAACAGCAATACATCTTTACATAGTTAAGCAAATATTCTGCAACATAAACAAATGCAACACATCTTTTCATAGTTAAACAAATGCAACAAATTTTTGTATAATTAAACAAGTATTTCACAACACAGACCTTTTTTGTCTCTTTCTTGAAAGCACAAAGTAGAAGGAACACGTGTGTTTCAAGGTACTGCATTTAACATGTGTTTGAGTTATCTTTATGATGTCCCCATACATCAGGGAGTTACCAAACCATATCACAAACAGGAGCCCAGAAACAGGATTTCTATGGTATAATTTCTCACTAAACCTCTTCTCCACTGACTGGCCCATTGCAATCTGCCATACACACTTTTAAAATAAATGAATACACTCCACACGATGAATGTGCCAGATCAGGTCAAACTGATATTGTAATACTGGAAGTGTGGAAGACTCTGAACCTTCAGCTCTACCCCCTCTTATCAGGAAATTAGGAAATAAACCAGATTTCACTAAATGTGTAAAGAAGTAAATAAATTAAAGATTCATGTTTAGTTTATGTCATTCACATTACAAAAGGGATAAAAATTTTGCTGATACTGTAACCTTCCTCAAAAGGCTACCCTCTCCTGAAAAGGAACAAGGAGAAGAGACATTATATAGTTGTTTATAGACTGCCAGATCTATATAGGTTTCTAGTTGTCTAGTTTCAAAACTAATTCAACTGATTCTATATTTTTATGCCATAAATGTGCCTCCAAACTCCATTTGACTTTTGAGAATTTCTCTGCTTAAAGCCCATATGGATACTTTGTGACTTTCTTGCTCTAACTCTTATGGTTAAAAGAGACTTTAGCTCATTCAGACAACTCCAAGTCAGAATTGTAGCTATGGGGTAGCTATGTAGCTTTTCTCCCCGGCCCTAAGTTTCATCCTCTACAAAACAGGAGTTTTGGTGCTGCCTTCATTTTTGTCTGTTGGGAGAATTCAATGGAATGAATGATACGGGTGAATGGTTCAACACAGTGCTCTGTACACGGTAAATACTAACACCTGTCAGCTATTTGTAATTCACTTGTTACTGTGGTAGCTTTAACTATGTTTGCCCTTCTACCCTTCTGTGTATGGAGACATTGTAGCTTATTTCTGGACTTTGGGATCTGTTGAATTCCTTTGTGGTTGGACGTTGGAGCTCTCGCTTAAAACCATGGAAACTCCATGGTATACCATATCCCCTACCACAGTAGCAAGTAAATAGTGAAGATTTCCCCCATGAATGCAGATCTCCCTGTTTCATCCAGAACTGTTAATTCAGAGTATCTACTTCTCAAGTCACTCCTAGGACAGCAACACAATGTGTAGTATGCATTAGTTGGGCCAGTGGAGACCCTTTGGTATATTAAATGCTATATCTCTTTATCATGTTTTCATTTTCATAAGGGAGTCCATGAATCTATTCTCTTATTCACTTCCATAAACCAAAAAATGCATGCTTAATGTTCCATAGATGCTTCTGGCCTTTGGAGAAAATCACAACTCACATCATTTCTAAGAAGATAAATCTGTTTACTGTCACAACTTTACTATATACTTTGAAATAACAATTCAAGATCTTTGTCTCTTTATTTGAATTCCAGCTTCAATTCCATATGGATTTATTATTGAGAAGTTATAAGGTTTGACTCTATAATTGAGCTGGCTCCAATACAATCTTAATTTGGAATACTTAAAAAAATAGAAATTTTTAAAAATCAAATCAGTTCCCTAATCAGAAAAAAATGTTTTTGTTAAAATGTTGCTGATGTAAATAACTTTCAAGTATGTCTTTATCTTCTCTCTCTAGAAAACTATCAATCAAGTTTCATTGAAGTTGCTATACATTAATTTGAGATCTTGCATGCCTATGGATCATTTTAGTGTCAAAATAATATGAAAATGTTTGAGACTAAACTCTATTTATATCACATGCCATTTCAAATAGAACGTTGTGGAAGATATTAACTTTAGAAAATTTCTGTAATTGCTTAGGTTAGTTAGAAGTAAACTTTTATCTAAATCTAAGCACATTGAATGTTCTGGTTCTGAAGGATATATATGTATATGCATATACATGTGTGTATATATGTAGTATAAAATTCTTATTACATACATATAGTTCA
Source organism: Peromyscus attwateri (assembly GCA_902168425.1). Lineage (NCBI taxonomy): Eukaryota > Metazoa > Chordata > Mammalia > Rodentia > Cricetidae > Peromyscus > Peromyscus attwateri. The sequence continues at coordinate 11,067 of CABHPP010000263.1, read as the reverse complement.
TAAAACTTAAAACTAAAGAGAGTCTTGGTTTGTATTATAATTCAACTTAATTATTTCAAAAATTAGTATAGCCTTGTCTTGTTAAAATCTGAAGAGTTACTTGTTGAAAGAAATCTTTAGGGATATTAAAAATGAATGGATGACACAGATTTGGATACATGATGATGATCTTCACTTCATCATGTCTTGTATTATAGCTCTAAATTTTTAATTGATCAATGATTGTCTGAAAGGCTTCTACACTACAGTACTCTAGTCTCCCAAATGTTGTGAAGGAGATTGGAACTAATTGAAGATGTAGCTTGTAAGTGATTACAATATACAGTGAAGAAAGGAAATGAGTCTAGATAATGACTTAGGATGTCAACAACAGAATTTAACATTTCAGACATTTTAGGAGGTCTGTACTGACCTAAAGAGATAAGGACTTGGTCCCTGATCTAGGGTAGCACTTAATTCAGTAGCTCTCCCTTGAAGTGCCTCCTTAAATCTCCCTGTGAAATTCATTGTTGACTGTCCCAGCCAAGAAGGAGCTGTGTCTTCTGAAGCAAGGCCTTTTGTTGAGTTCTAGAACAAAGGGGTACTGTGGTATTTGTCTGTCTTCTAGAAAATCAACTGCTGTGATAGCGCAGACAACCCCAAAAGCTTTGCTTTCACAAGAGTGTGTTTTTCATCATATGATTTTGGTATGCAGGCCTCCATGGATACCTTGGCATATGTCTTGTACTATTTAAGCAGTGCTGATGGATAAAGTGGACATTAATTGGCAGTTAGTGATTGCTCTATAGGTCTTTGTTACCTAGCCTTTCAGCTAACTGATCATTAACTAGAAGGACATGTTTGACCCAGAAAGCCATTTGTTATTTAGTGGGAAAAGAAATTAAAATGTTCCAAATTGCTTTTTTATGAGTCAGATGGAGATTTTCTTTTAAAGGAAGAAAGAAGGAAGAGGGAGAGAGAGGGAGAAAGAGAGAGAGAGAGAGAGAGAGAGAGAGAGAGAGAGAGAGAGAGCTTGCTTAATAGTGGAGTCAACATTTGTTTGCAATCCTGCACTTTGCTTGATACTTGAAATCAAATAGTGATGTTTGTGGGTAGAAGCAGTGTATTTCAAACAACTTCTGCTTTTTTTTATCCACATCCTCACCATTTTGATATTGTCTAAAATCAAAGAAATTCAAGGCATTTTCCCACCCCATTGAGAGAATGTAATTCTTAAAACATTCAGAAGAAGATGCTTGTGCAAACATGTGTCTGTGTATGTATTATGTGCCATTCCATTTAATAGCCTTTGAGTCATTATGAAAACAAAAATGTGACAGAAAATAATGGTATTGCATCTCCTTTTTGAAGGAGTGAACTATATAGTTTAAGATACCTAGTTCAGAGGGCCTAGTCCAGTCCCATGGAGGTTCCACAGCTATTGGTCCACAGTTCATAAACTCCCACTAGCTTGGTTCAGTTGTCTCTGTAGGTTTCCCCATCATGATCTTAATGCCCCTTGCTCATAGAATCCCTCTTCACTCTCTTTGACTGGACTCCTGGAGCTCGGCCTGGTGCTTGGCTGTGGATCTCTGCATCTGCTTCCATCAGTTACTGGATGAAGGCTCTGTGATGATAGTTAGGGTATTCACCAATCTGGTTACTAGGTAGGCTAGTTCAGGCACCCTCTCCACTATTGCTAGTAGTCTAAGGTGGAGTCATTCTTGTGGAATCCTAGGAACTTCTCTTGCTCCTGGTTTCTCCCTATCCCCATGATGTCTCCTTCTATCTGGTTTCTCTTTCATTGCTCTCCCACTCCATCCCTGTTCCAGCTCAACCATTCTGTTCCCTGATGTTCTCATCTCCCATCCCCTACCCTCCATTGCCCCCCCATTTACCCCAGTTTACTCATGGAGAGCTCATCTATTTCCCCTTCCCAGTGTGATCCACGCATCCCTCTTAGGGTTCTCCTTGTTAGCTAACTTCTCTGGAGCTGTGGATTGTAGTCTGGTTATCCTTTGCTTTACATGTAGTGTTCACTTATGACTGAGTACATACCATGTTTGCATAGGCAAGGCAGTTGTGTAGTTTGATCTGCTTAAGGGGCCCCCTGACAGTGGGAGCAGGATCCATCCCTGGTGCATGAGTGGGCTTTTTGGAGCCCACTGCCTGTGGTGGAACGTCTTACACAGCCTTGGTACAGGGGGAGGGGATTGGACCTGCCTCACCTGAGTGTATCAGGCAGGCTCTTTTGACTCCCCATGGGAGGCCTTGCCTTGGAGGAGCTGGGAATGAGAGATGGGTTGGGGAGGAAAGCTGGAGGATGAGAGGAGGGAGGGGAGGGAGATCAGTGCTTGGTTTGTAAAATGAATAGAAAATTTCTCAATAATGAAAAAAAAAAGATCCTTGTGTAGCAAAGAAGTTGAAACAAAAGTCAAAAGCATTTACAGCCCTAACTTTAATGGATATTAGATAACCTGGCCTTTCGACCTTGGCTTTGACTGACTAATCAAAAAAACACAGAAGCCACTGGAGTCCCAGGTTCAGTTTGATGCTCCTGACTCAGAGTTATGACTTCACGTTCTTTCCCTCTCTTGCTCTAGCCCCTCCCTTTCTTTCTCCTGCTTCCCCTTCCTCTCCCTCCCACCCTCTCCTTCTCACCAGCACCCTACTCTCTCTGTGGAGGCAGGGTCTCATGTCCCCAGGCTGTGTAGCTGGGAATACGTATGAACTTCCGGTTTTCCTACCTCTAATTCTTGAGTCAACTGCTACTGTTACTAGCGTAAACCACCGCGCCAAACTCGGTTTTATGCGGTGCAGTTAGGCAGTTGCTCTACCAACTTAGCTACATCTCTGGCTGCTTTTTTTCTCTTTGTTAGTTGGGTGAAATGCTTTTCCTACAGGGCTTGAGGTGCACAAGTTTCCTTTTAACCTCCTGAGACTAGAGAAAACAATCCAGTTGTTTAGAACTCTCTTTTTAAAAGGTATTAAAGTTCTGGCTTTTTTTTTTTTGTCCCTCCTCTTTTTTCCCCAAAGATTAAGATTGGGTTTTAGAAGACTCTTTTTGGCTCCTTTCAAAAGGAAATCTATCCCTGTATCAAACAGGACTGAAGAAGATACGCGGCACACATTTGAAGGCAAGAGCATGTGATCTCCAAAGAGACAAACAACATCTTCTCTGGTTTATCTGTCGGTAATTTTGTTGTCCTGATTATTTTTATAAACAGGTGAAGCTCGAATGAGCACAGTGTGGTCCAGATGGCACTTAAAGCTGTCTGAGCTTCTTTTATGTAACTTTCTTTTTGACGACTGTATTCCAGCTGGGAACCTATCGGGCCTTGAAAAGATCCCATTTTATGTTTTCATCCCTTTTATGTTTTTGTTATTCTCAGGTATATATTTTACACACGTATGCACGCACGCACACACTCACACATACTCATGCACAAGTCTGCTTGTGGCTACACCAGGTGTCTGGCATTAAAGCCCATCTAGCAAGACTAGACATAATTTCATAGGGGCTTTATTAACTGTCTCTCAGGCTCAACAGTTTATTCAACTGGAAGACAGAAAAATCTCCTCTGGATGAATTTCAGAACAGAAGACAGAAGTCCTATCCATGAGCAAGAATTATTTGCAAAGCTTTCACCTTCTCATCAGTGCTTTACTTAAGAGGAGGTAGAAGCCGATGCTCCATTCATCTTTGAAGTATACACACTAAAGTCCTCATTCAACTGAGCATTCCTGGCAAGGAAATTTTGCTTGGAAGGTTATTTGCCTCAAATATCTGGAACATACATTCCTCCAAAGATTTAACAATTAAGTGTTGGCCTTTGAATAGCTGCAGCACTTTGCTGACATGCCATTAATGAAAATGCAATTAGGACTGCCTTTCTCTCCTTTCTCCTTTCTTCTGCCTCATACGTAGATAGGTGATGGATGATGGTAGATGGAGAGGTGGACAGAAAGGTATATAGAGTGGTGATGGGTTGATTGTTGATTGATGATAGATAGGGAGGTAGATAGATGATAGGTAGATAGATAGATAGATAGATAGATAGATAGATAGATAGATAGATAGATAGATA
>CABHPP010000262.1:0-11557 GCA_902168425.1 Peromyscus attwateri | reverse complement strand
TCTGTCCCTCTGATGATGCTGAGACAATGAAGTTCTGGTCAAATTCTAGTCTCTCATGCAAATGCAACCATTACTGGCCTTTTTGATTGCAGATTCCAGATTCAGATATGCAGTCCTGCAGTGGTCAGATGATAAAAATCAAGGAGTACAAATGTGAATGTATGAAAGGTTGATGATACAGCTCAGTGGTTAAAGCATCCAGTGTGCACAAGACCCTAAATTCAATCCCTAGAAACACACACTATCAATTCTGAGCTTTGTGACTGTATATCTATAGGCAGAGATTTCCCATCCTATGGCTGCTCTCAAACACAGTGAGCCTTATATTCATTATAAATGCTTGGCCAATTGCTCAAGCTTATTGCTAACTAGCTCTTACAATTCTAAGATAAACCATATTCCTTATTTACTCTCTGCCATGTGAAGGTACCTTTATTAATTAACATGGCAGTTTCATAGACTCAATCTCCATCTAGCTGGTGTCTCCAGAGTCCACCCTTCTTCCATCTAGCATTCTCCTAGTGTGGCTATCCAGCCTAACCTTATTCTGTTCAGCTACTGGCCAGTCAGCTTCTTTTTTTATTAAACCAAGCACAGCAATCAATCTTCACAGTGTACAAACTGATTATAACTCCAGCACTGGAGAGGTTAAACCAACACTTGGAAGTGTGAGACAAGATTGGAGTATGTATTGAGACCACAATCTCAACAAAAAGAAAAAAAAAGAAGAAGAAAAGAGGAGTGAGAATTAGTACCCAAAGCAAAGTAGGAATAGGAGGGAGTCAGCCTGAAGCTAACCACGGCTACAGTAGACCAGTGTCAGAAACTAAACACAGCTGGCAAAAGGGTTATTGGTGCTTGCTGCCAAGCCTGACAATCTGAGTTTCATCCTGGGCATCCACATGTGGAAGGAGAGACAAACTCTTGCAAATGGCTCTCTGACATATACACTTCAGCTCTGGTGTGCAAGAACACAAGCATATACTGAAAGACCCTAGCCCCTCAGGCATATACTCCCAAGCACCAGGAACCCAAGCACCAGGAAATGAGAAACTAAAAATCTAGTTCCCAGGGCAACCTGACTCAGCCATTATTCAAACTCCCCTGCAACAATATAACCATGTAAAGAGTATTCTGTTAAGAGATGTGCTCAACTGTGACTGGGATAGTTTGCAAATGTTCCAGGAAAGACCACTGTGACCTGTGTGTAAACTTCACTCCCGCTTTAAATACCCCTCCTTGAGGTTTCAGGAAAAGTGTGCACATTGACGTAACCTGTATCCCCCCCTCTATGATCACTCTGTACCAGACAATGATCTATCGCCCTCTGTGATTACTCTGTAACCAGACAATGATCTTATGAAATTAGCTTCTAGACATAAATCAATCGAAATGACATTGTATGGAAATTGTAATCCTGTGGCTTTGGTGGGTTTTTCCCTTAAAAGCACCTATGAACTATGGTGCGATGCGACTCATGCTCTTTGAGCAGAGTTTGCCCAACTGTATACAGCCGTAATAAAAACCTCTTGCTATTGCATCAACTGGACTGGAGTCTGGGTTCTTGGGGTGCCCACTCAGGACCCTAAACTTTGGGGTCCAACAATACAAAGAAATAGAGCTGGGCAGTGGTGGCACACGCCTTTAAACCCAGCCTCGGGAGGCAGAACCAGGCGAATCTCTGAGTTTGAGGCCAGCCTGGGCTACCAAGTGAGTTCCAGGAAAGGAGCAAGGCTACATAGAAAAACCCTGTCTGGAAAAACTAAAACAAACCAAAACAAAAAACAAACAAACAAACAAAAAACCCAAAGAAATAGAATTTTAAAAACTTCAACTCCATAGGCAAGCCATGGCACACATAATCAAACCAGGAATCTGGAGGCAGGCTGAATGATCTCTTGAGTTTGAAGGCAGCTTGGTAGACATACAGAATTCCAAGATAGCCAGGTCTACACAGAAAGACCCTGACTCAAAAATACAAAAGTATAGGGGAAAATACACAAAACAAAATCTAGTGGAGTAGAGACAACCAGAACTCTCCTGCTTCTCCAAGAATCTGAAACAAAACATGGACATATGTTTGCAAGGAGAGGTGACATGTGGAGAGGACAGTTAGATTCCAGATGAGAACTAGAAATATGGAACTTTAATTGTTTTTAAGATTTATTTTCATGCTGGCTGTGGTCACACACACACACACACACACACACACACACACACACACACAAATACACACCCCTTTGATCTCAGTACTGGAGAGGGAGGAGGATCTGTGACTTGGAGGTTAGCCAGGTCTACATAGCCAGTAGAAAAAAAGCAACATAACAGGATAGCTACACAATAAACTCACCTCAGTGTGTGGGTTTAGCCTGCCTGTCTGTACATCACTTACATGCAGTGCTTGAGGAGACCACAAGAGGGTGACAGGTCCTGTAACCATAGCCAGAGAGGGTTGACAGCCACCATTTTTTAAAGGTGCGGGGACCTTAAAAGCCATCTCTCTGGTCCCTGAACTTAGAATTCCTAAAGGAAACTAAAGACTCTAATATAGAACAGTGAGGAAAGCTTTAAGTAACAGACACATTTATCCTCAGGGAGACCTCAAGCAGAGAGCAGAGTGAAGCCTTGAGATCCACAGATCCAACAATTGACAATGGAAAAACAGTTCTTATGCACCACCACACCCTGCTGCAAAAATATCTTCTTAAGATTAGCAGAGCACCGCCTAGGGTGGTGACACAAGCCTTTAATCCCAACACTCTGGAGGCATAGCCAGGTGGATCTCTGTGAGTTTGAGGCCAGCCTGGTCTACAAAGTAAGATCCAGGACAGGCACCAAAACTACACAAGGAAACCCTGTCTCGAAAAAATAAAAACAAACAAACAAAGAAAATAAGATTGGCAGAGCAGGCAAGCAGACATCTGAGAAGGAACAAGCATGTCTCTGCCTTGAGCTTGGGGATTAAAATTAATCAAACCCTTGTATGTAGGGACAGAATGGCAGTTATCTCCAATGCTCAACCTCCCACACCTCCGCTGGCCACCGATGAGGCCCCCATGACTTGGCTCTGACCTAAGATTTCAACAACTATATTGGTAGAAATGGAGATATTCTCCTTTTGGTTTGCTTGCTTTTGTTTCTTGAGTTGGTTTTGTTTTGTTTTTTTCAGGACAAGGTCTCTCTATGTGGCTCTGGCTGTCCTGGATCTCACTCTGTAGCTGGAATTGAGTCCCTTGTTTCTGGCTCCTGCATGCTGAGATAAAGGAAAGCCCTGATCAGACATTCTAAAGAGATGCTTGTGGGCCTTCATTGGCTATCACAGAGTTGAGACAATAGACCCCAAGAAATGGGACTTTCCCAAGAAATCTTTTTTCCCTGACTGACATAGTAATATGTAGACCTTGCTGGCCTCAAAATCAAAGAAATCTGACTCCTTCTGTATGCTGGAAAGGAAAGCATGCACCACCATACTGTTTCTCATTTTGGCCACACTAAATCTGATCCACATAGTTCATTCAGAAGGTTTCATTTCATATAGACCTTGCTTTAAATTCTTGCAGGGGACTAGGCTGCAGAAGAAAGTGGAGTTCTGTGAGTGTGAGGTTTCGCCTGGTGTACAGGTGAGCCACTTCTATGTAATAGTGGTATTCTATCTAAAATTCAAAACAAAAGAAAACAACACAACAAGAAATTTACAGTGGACATGATTATATTTTTGGACCTTGAATTCAACCAAATAGAAAAGAATCACTGGGACCTAAAGGCAGCATACATCTTTGGAAGACTCTTATAGTCTTAGCTCTAGTCACATAAAAGTCAAAAGAAGTCTCCAACAGGAGAGACCATTTCATGTCCTTGGATTCCAGAGCTGCTTAGATACTTTTGTGTGTGTTTTTTTTTCAAGACAGGGTTTCTTCCTTCCTTCCTTCCTTCCTTCCTTCCTTCCTTCCTTCCTTCCTTCCTTCCCTCTTTCTTTCTCTCTCTCTCTCTCTCTCTCTCTCTCTCTCTCTCTCTCTCTCTCTCTTACTTGAGTGTTATCTCTTCATGTACACCTGCACACCTGCACATAAAGAAGAGAGCACTACATATTCTTTCAGATGGTTGAGAGACACCATGTGGTTGCTGAGAGTTGAACTTAGGAACTCTGGGAGAGTTTCCAGTGCTCTTAATCCCTGAGCTATGTCACCAGAGTCTAGGCACAGTTTCTCTGTGTAGCCCAGGTTGTCCTTTAACTGGGTCTGTAGACCAGGCTGGCCTTGATTCAGAGATTTGCCTGGCTTTGCTCGCCAGTGCTGTGATTAAAGGTGTGAGGAACCACCACCTTCCCTTCCTTAGCTGTTCTTATTCCTCAAAGTTTAAGTTCTTTTATAATAAGATACAAAAAAACATAAACACACACTCACACACACACACACACACACACACACACACACACACATATATGTATATGTATTTATATGCACGTGCTTGAAAAGACTGATCCTCTACTGATGGAGGTGAAAATCCATACATATCTGAACAAGGGAGTGATAGTGATTAATGGAATAGTATTTGTGGGATTTTATGGCTGTTTCCATTATTTATTTATCTTTTTTTTAAAAGAATCTGACTGTACATTCATGGCTGGCCTCAAATTCGTAGAGATCCACCTGCCTCTCTCTGCCTCCTTATTGCTGGTATTAAAGGTTTGTGCCATCACTGCCCAGCCCTTAAAATTTTTGTATGTTTATTCATATTCTTTTTCTCAGTCCTATCTTACTTGCTCCTTTTCTTCTCTCTTATCTCATTGAGACACAGTCTTGGTATGTATCCCCGATTCCCAAGAACTCACTAGATTGACTAGACTGACCTTGAACTGGAGGCAGTTCTTCTATCTGCCTCCTTAGTGCTGGAATTACAGGTATGTATTAGCATGCCAAAGCCTTTGGCATTTTATCACCTTCATGGTTCTTTTTCCTCTTTTGGTTATGTAGTGCAAACAGACCCTCAGTAATCTCCAGACCTAAGGACAAATACTAACATCCAAGTACAGGAGGCATTTAGAACCCCAAATAGACATGAGCAGAAAAGAACTTTCCTGCAGTGCAGTATAGGTAGGATTCTAAGACCATGGAGAAATGAATCAGCAGTAAATGCATCACTTTATTCAGTCCAGGTCATCTTCCATGGCATGGTGTCCCACATAATTAATGTAGGTCTTCACACCTTGAATAACCTAGGATAGATAATCATGGACTTGCCTGGAGGTTTATTTATCTAAATAAAAATCCTCATTGCTGAGATCAGAGACTGGTCTCCTACTTGATCCTAGATTTGGCAATATTAATCATCCAACTCTACCTCTTGTCAACTTGACACCCAAACACATTGCTTGGAATCTATAATTTTTCTTCCCTCATTTTCATGTGGTCAGAGACTTAATTATACAATTGCATCAGTCCAATTGAAAAGATCTGTAGTCATTAACTATTCCAGCACTGTCTAAAAGCCCAAAGCCCAAGCTGACAAGATGGCTCAGCAGGTGAAGGTTCTTGCCACCAAGCCTGTGGACCTGAGTTCCAACCCTGGGACCCATGTGATGGAGGGAGAGAAACAACTCTTGTAAGTGGTCCTCTGATGACAACACCCATGTGTGTTAGACACACACACACCAAGTAAATGTAATAAGAATGAGTCCAAAGTCCATTGATGGTATTGATGACTACACATCCAGAGCTGAAAATAAGAAACACAAAGTCCAAAGACTCTAGGCAGTCCTTACATTGGCAGCTCCTGGTAAAGTCACCTATTTCTACCAGGTGGTGGTGGTGCAAGCCTTTAATCCCTTCACTCAGCACCTGAGGCCTAGGAATGCAGGTCTCTGAATTCCAGGCCAGCCTGTCTACATAGTGAGTTTCAGGATAGCCAGGGCTGCTCAGAGAAACACTTCCTCCAAAAAAGAAAACCATACAGGTGACATTTTTCTGACATATAACCTCATCACAGAATATACATTTCAAATTCTGAAATGGAAAAAGAAGGGATAGTAAGGAATTATCAGAAAAAAGAAACACTGAGATCTACCAGGGCAAATGAAAAATCATGTAGACTAAACCACTATACAAACAAAAAATAAAAAAAATAAAAATATCAATAATTTCTAAAATCAAATGAAAAAAATATATATCTGAACCTAGAGTTCATGCCTGTAATTTCAACTACTTGTGAGGCTGAGGCAGGAAGGTCCAAAATTCAAAACCAAGTGGGCAAAGGCAGAGGCAGGCTCAAAAAGAGAGGGAGGGGCAAGAAAGCTTCTTTTGCAGTGGTATTGATGACTGCAGACCCAGAACTGAAAATAAGAAACACAGAAGGCTTCTCAGGCAACCTCTTTCCCACCCCCTCACCCTAAAAAGAAAACAGGCTAGAGAAGATGGTAGAATTTCTAGTGAGACTCTGAGTGCCTTACTTCCTACCTAATCCCTGTGCCTCTTGGTCTTGTAATTTGTGTGCAGCATGATCACATAGGTCTAAGCTCCCCCTTCTGTCTCCTACTATGAAACTTTTTTTACAGGGTTTCTCTGTGTAGCTTTGCCCATTTCCTGGAACTCACTTTGTAGCCCAGGCAGGCCTCAAACTCAGAGACATCTTGGATGCTGGAATTAAAGGCTTGTTCCGCCACCACCAGGCTATTACACCCTTTCTGAGTACAGAAGGCAGTCTAAGATGGTGGCCCTTTCCCTAATATGGAGCCTGTAAGGTCAAGTCTAAGATGGCGGACCTTTCCCTAGGTTGAAGCCTGTAAAGTTAAGTCTAGACCTTCCCAGTAAAGGGAGCAGCTTCTGGAAACCCATATTTCAAACATTCTGGTATCACATTGAAACAATTAACTGGGCCTTTTTGTGTCTGTTTGGAAAGGAGCCTCAGTGGCTCTTGGAAGTGGCCAGAGAGTCCAGGTGAAACTGTGCCATTTCTTCCCAGAGGTTCCTCTGTGTTGTTCCCCATCCCTCCTCCTTGATCAGCCTGTGATGAAGCCACAGCCACTAGAGACCTGGGGAGCATGGCCCAGGTGTTAGAAGGGAGGCATGGTGTGGAACAGCTTCACCTTTGGCAGCACTGACTGCAGAGGGAGGCCGGCCTAGGAGCCATGTCAGAGCAGACTCTGGCAGAGGCCAGGGCTCCAGGGACAAGGGAGGACACCTGTCGGGATTATCAGTTGTTGGAAGACCTGACCTTCAATAGCAAACCACACATCAATATGCTGACCATTGTAGCCTAGGAGAACCTGCCCTTTGACAAGAAGATCCTCTCTCATTGAAGCCCAAACTGCCAATGTTCCTTCCTCAGAGAAGCTTCCTCTTATGTACCTTATGGATTCTATCATGAAAAACGTTGGAAGAGAGTATCTCACTGCCTTTACTAAAAATCTAGTTGCAATATTTATTTGGTGTGTTTGAAAAGGTGGATGGAAATACTAGAAAAAGTTTATTTAAATTACGTTCCACATGGGATGAAATATTCGCTTTGAAGAAACTTTATGCCTTAGATGTCAGAGTCAATTCATTAGACCCTGCTTGGCCTATTAAACCTCTGCCCCTAATGTGAAGACATCTAGCATCCACGTGAATCCCAAATTTTTAAATAAATCACCTGAGGAGCCTTCAGCCCCTGGCACAGTGGTCAGCTCCCCCAGTATCTCCACTCCTCTGATTGTACCTGACATACAAAAGAATCTTACTGAAGAACAACTGATATGGCAACAGTTGTGGTGACATTTTATTTGTGCTGAAATGTGATATTTTATTTGTATGCTAATCAATAAAGTTCGCCTGGAGTTGACAGGTCACAAAGCAAGCCATAAACAGCAGTGAGGCTGTGGTAGCACACGCCCTTAATCCGATTTCGTGACGGGCAGGGTCTCTGTGACACTCCCTTTTTTGCAGTACCAACCATAGAGTCCTGGAGGTCTGTATAGATAGGCAGTGACAAGGAAGTGATGTGACTGGGCTTAAAGCCAATGAGAAGGCAGAACAGGAAGCCTATAAAAGCAGAGGTTAGACAGGAAGAAGCTCTCTTTGTGAAAGCTACAGCGTGCTGGTAAGGTAAGGCTGCCCGTGGCTTTTTGTTATTTCTCTCATCTCTTTGGCTGTTACCCCTGTATTTGGCTCTGTGTTTCTTAGTTAATAAGACTATTTAGAAATATTGGTCTACAAACAGTTACTTACAAACAAAAACAGTTGTTAGAACTTCAGCAGGAAAAGCTGGAGCTTGAGTTGGAAGAAGCTAAGGCACAACTGGCAGTATCTCCTAGCTTTCAGCAGGAGACAGCCAACTTGGGTGTTGGATCAGAACCATTTAAATTACGTTATTCACAAATTCCCACCATGGCCGTTAAAACTCCCCATCAGGTTCCTGTGCAACCTGACAAAAGCCGACCAGGTCCATCCTTACAAATTCAAGACTTGAAAGCAACTACCCAGGATCCCCGTCTCAACAGGATGAGCCATCATTCTTCCCATGGCAAAGAGCAGAGTCATAGGAAGGAATTTGTAATGAACACTTTAAACAAGTCTGGTGTTAAGACAAGGAAAACTGTACTCTCTGAAAAGCTAAATTCATCCAAGCAAGAAATAAGTGAATCAAGTGAAAGAATATCTAAGAAAGAACTTGACAAGTTAGATTCTAAATCTAAATCACCATCACCTTTGAAGAACAAATTATCCCACACAAAAGACTTGAAAAATCAAGAATTGGAAAGGATGAGGTTGTGTGGTATGAACAAGAGAGATCCACGAATAAAAAAGTATCATCAAGATAGAGCTGAGGGCAAAGATGAAGATGTAAAAGAAAAGAGAAAAACTGCAGAAAAGAAGGATAAAGATGAGCACATGAAATCATCTGAACACAGGCTGATTGGAAGTAGAAGTCAAGTCATAAATGGCAATGTGCAAAAACAGGACATGGTTACAGAAGAATTGGAAAGACAGGGGACAAAACCAAGGAGATCAAACACTCAAAAGAGATCAAGATCGAGATCATTTAAGTCTCAGTCACCCAAACGAAGGCAAAGAGTATGTTTCCAACTTGGGCCCTGAAAGCTGGAAAGATGCATCAGTCAGGACTTACACAGTCACATATGGAAGATATCCTAGCACCTTCTAGGGAAGAAAGAAATGTTAAAAGAAGTAATAAGCAGGATGTTCGAGATCCCAGATTGCTGAAAACGATGCATGAAGATCAGCCTCAAGACGCAGCAAGTCAACAATCTATGAAGTCAGTTGCTAAACCAAAAGAGAATATAGAGAATTGGCAAAGCTCCAAGTCTGCCAAAAGATTTAAATCCAGTTGGGAAGAAAATAAAAGCTTCCAACAGGGTGATGAACATAGTAAAGTACCTCATCTAAGGCATAGGGAGAGCTGGTCAAGTACTAAAGGAATCTTGTCACCTTGAACCCCAAAGCAGCACCATTGACCATGTGTAGATGCCAATCTTCAGATTCCCAAGGAGTTAACTCTTGCAAGCAAAAGAGAATTCCTTCAAAAGATGAGTGAATGTTTAGCTACTGGTGAAATTACACAGGATGAGTTCCTTGGTGTTGTGCATCAAATTTGACAGCTCTTTCAAGATCAAGAAGGTGGAGGAGAGGAGCTGAGATCTCCATTCAATAATCGATTTCCACTTAAACAACCTAGATATGAAGACACAGTTAATCCATTTGTAGATGTCCCAGCATCAAGATTTGCTGGCCTTCATACAAATCAGAGGCTTAAAGCTTTAGCTGAAGACCGACCATTATTTGATGGGCCTGGTAGGCCATCTGTGAGGAGAGACGGCCCGGCCAAGATGATTTTTGAAGGACCTAATAAATTAAGCCCTAGAATGGATGTACCTCCTACATCGGGTTTTGTTCGGTTTGAAGGGTCACCAAGACACATGGGGGGAGGAGGCCCTATGAGATTCAAAGGACCACAAGGTCAGTTAGGAAGTGGGAACCCGTTGAGATTTGAAGGTCCTCCAGGGCCAGTAGAAAGACCTCTGTGGTTTGATGGGACAATTGTTCAAAGAGGAGAAGGAGGCAGTTTTCAATTTGAAGGTTCACCTAGTGTGAGTTTTGAGAGATCTATTTGTGGTGTGGGATTTGAAGGACCCAGGGGTAAGCCTGTGGGTGGTCTGAGGTCTCATGGCCCTCATGGACAGCCTGTGGGCAGTCTTAGATTTGATAATCCTCGATGCCAGCCTGTAGGTGGACTTAGATTTGAGGGGGGTCGTGGCCCATCAGGGACAGTAATTAGGTTTGATAGGCCTCATTGTCAGCCAGGTGGTGCTATCAGATTTGAGGGCCCTTTGCTACAACATGGAGTTGGAATGAGGTTTGAGGGTCCCCAGGTTCAGTCTGTAGCTGGTCTGAGATTAGAAGGACATAACCAAATAGGTGGGAACCTTATGTCTGAGGGACCACATGACCAACCAGGGGTTAGGATCAGGTTTGAAGGACCTTTAGTTCAACAAGGAGGTGGAATGAGGTTTGAGGGTCCTGTATCAGCAGGTGGTCTGAGAATTGAGAGTCCTCTGGGTCAAGGTGGTCCAAAATTTGAAGGTTGTCACTCTTTAAGGTTTGATGGACAGCCAGGTCAGCCATCACTTTTGCCAAGATTTGATGGAGCACATGTCCAGCCAGGTCCTAGATTTGAAAGAACTGGTCAGCCAGGACCACAGAGATTTGCTAGGCCACCAGGATGGCAGGTTCACCTGAGATTTGATAGTGTACCTCAGAATTTCCCAAATGCCCTTAACAGAGCTTCAGGACACTATTTTGATGAAAAGAATCTTCAGATTTCTCAGTTGGGAAGCTTGGGCAATTTACCTAGTCCAATATCAGTAGGAGAAATTCAGCCATCTCACCAGGTTCTGACTGGTATTGCTCAGCCAGTAGCATTTGGCCAAGGACAACAATTGTTACCAGTTCATCCACAGAATGCTGGAGCATTTATTCAAAATCCTTCAGGAGGTCTTCCTAAGTCATATCCTGATCATCATCTCAGTGAGGTGGATGTAAATGAATTGTTTTCAAAACTGGTAAAAACAGGAATTCTCAAATTGTCACAGGCTGATTCAGCTGCAACAAAGGTAAATGAGTCTGATGCTCAGCCTCCCTCTGAAGAGGTGAAGGATCAGAATGAAGATCAAGATGTTCCAGATCTCACTAATTTTACAACTGAAGAATTGAAGCAACGTTATGACAGTGTCATAAACCGGCTGTACACTGGGATTCAGTGTTATTCTTGTGGAATGAGGTTTCCCACATCCCAGAGAGATGTTTATGCAGATCACTTGGACTGGCATTATCGGCAAAATACAACAGAGAAAGATGTTAGCAGAAAAGTCACTCATAGACGTTGGTACTGCAGTTTAACAGACTGGATAGAATTTGAAGAAATAGCTGATCTGGAAGAACGTGCAGAACGCCAGTGTTTTGATAAGGTTCATAAAGAGGTTGTCCTGAAATCTCAGGAAGCTTCTAAAGCAAAGGCATTCCAAAGTGTTCCTGCTGGACCAGCTGGAGCACTTGAGAGTTGTGAA
>CABHPP010000261.1:27661-47107 GCA_902168425.1 Peromyscus attwateri | reverse complement strand
GGCTCTGAGAAAGAAGAGGCCAGTCAAGGAGGAAGACATGGAGAGAATACTGTCAAGAGGGATGTTCAAACAATTAACTTTGAAACACAGAAAAATAAATTTTTAATACTGATAATTGACTACAAATGTAGAAAACACTTTCTTGTACAAGTCAAAGGAGAAAAAATAGTTGGTACAGCTTGCTCTCTTTGTCCAGAGGCTCCTCACTGAATGTTAATATAAAGTTGACCTGTACAGCTGCTATCATGCAATCATGGGTAAATCAAGAGAAAACATTAAAACTCTTAAACAAAAAGCCAGTGGGTTATTGAACCAATTCCAGTACGCTCTTCCTCTTAGGTTATAATAATTCAAATTGTAAAAGGTTTTTATTTATTGAAGAATATTTCATGTTTTGTATTACCATCAGCCCTATTAATCCTAAATGTTATATATTTAAGATACTAGTATGTAGACATAGCAAATTACTAATAAATTATATACTCCTATAAGATTGGATAGTTGAAAGATTATTTATAGGAGCTTTTATGACTCAGTAAATTGCTTATTTTTTAATACCAAGCTATAAAAAGTAGAATACATACAATATATGACATAATCTATAAATGTGGATAAAAACAGCTATTAATATATCAAAATTTTAATCATTAATATGGGCTAAAGTAAAATAGTGCTTCATTTTATCTCTAAGTTTTGAGGGTATACAAATGAATGTTTGATAGATTAAAAAATAAACAAGATAATTGTTTAATGATGAAATACCCTCATGAATTAAAAGTAATGAATAGATTGCCCAGAGCATTAAATGAATAAGAAACATGAGACTACTTGCCACAGAGTTACTTCTCCAGAGGTCTGTGGTTTCCTTTTAAGAGTCTTCATGTTTGTGGAGGCAAAAGTTGGACAGAAATGACCAGATCTCTAATCTCATAAAGCACTGCAAGCTTCAGATCTCTATTCATTGACAGCCAGGTCAGAACATCTACTGGGTCACAGCTTGCTAGCCAGAGTTCCTTTGCGAGGGGATCTGACAGAGCAAGTGATAAAATGGAGCAAGACTACACTGTGTCTTCAAAATATAGAAACCATCTCTACTTGTAGTAGCTATATGAAAGGTCTTGGAAAAATTTCAGACTGATGAAAATATTTATCTTAAGGTTTCACACTTACTATAAACATCCCAGACATAAAACCCTTCTTCTAAGTTAGCATTTTATAGATACAAGAATAACAAAGAAGACATTCTGAACTTCCCAAATATAAATCTTCATGAAAAATAACATTGCCTAAAACATTTCAATCAGCACTTTTTATCCTATCTACTTAAACTGGACTGGACTGGTAGGTAGAGTTTAGAGTCTTGGCCATAGTCAATATTTGTGCACTTGAAAAATACCCTATTTAAATAAATTAAACTATTAACTATAAGACAAAGGTACATGTTAAATAAGGGAAATCTATAAATGAGATGATATCCTTAATTAGTGTAAAATTACAATTTAAAACTTTATTTCACAGCACTGAATAAAACGAGCATGGTTTTTGATAATGCACATTTGAAGGCCTAAGTCTGAGATATAATGAATACGACCACATAATATCCAGACACTCTTGATACATTGTCTCCTTTAGAATAGCCAGCAATAAATTAATAATTTGCACTTTAAACTATGGATAGTTTAGTACTTTCAAGAAGACAGCTTTGTCCTCTATTGCTGGAGAGTCTTACCAGTATTTAGGATCAATATATCATGAGGTACTAAGGCTTTTCAAGATATTTTCAAGTAAATTCTGCATCAGTGTTTATTGCTTTCTTCTGTTTCTGCTCAAATAAGTGTTTTATTTATTTTAATAACCTTTATAATTCTAACTATGCAGTCTTCATATTGAAGTATATGTGACTAATCATCATTAATCTTAGCTTTATTTGCTTTTTAAATTAATTCCTAATTCCAACTATACCTAACAAACTGGTAAGTTAGAATAAAGCACTTTCTCACAAACCCCTGTCCTACGTCCTTATTATGGAGAATAGGCTTGGCCTCCTCTTGAACTAACATCATGGCTTCTTTACACTAAGATTTTGATTTATTTACCTCAATCCTTCTGTAAATGATCTGTGACTTTTCAGTATAGAAATGTAATGTTTACTCTTGGGGAAAAATATCTTTCAATCAGAAAAATAAATATAAGATATTCATATCTTTCTTGAGATTCTAAAAGTAATGCTTTTGTTACTTTAGTCAAATTCCTACACTTCCAAAAATGGTCTTTTGAGCACATTTTATGGGATCAATGTGGTAAGACTTACCCAGAAACAGTTCATGTTAAGTCTTGAAGGACATGATGTTCTTTAATATCATTTGCTTAATTACAGGATATATTTTGGTCTCTTACTAAAGGTGCATTCTTTAATTAGTGATCAGTAAGCAATGGAAACACGTGTCTGTGCAAGGTAATCCAGCCTCCTTAATATTTATGTATACCTTCCAAGCTATTACATTTTAATGTTAGAAGTTTAAAAGAGCAAAAATATTATATTTTGTAACATATGAGTTTAAAATTTTTATGTGTCCAAAGTGGTATTTCATTTGGAACACACCTCCCTCCATTCATTCATTTAGACATTTTCTGTGAGTTTGTGATTGATAAAAACAGAATAGGGCAATTAGAACAGTGAAAGAACAGCCTACAATACCTAAAATAATTAAATTCTCACTAATGACAGAAAAGGATCCCGGTTCTGAGTTTAAAAACACCCTGTTTTTGTTACTCATGCCTTTACTCCATTATTAAACAACCTGAAGCTTCCTTCACAGGCACCCCAGTTACAAAATAGCTTCAGACCTAAATGACCCCAGGTAGTTTGGTAGAGTAGTAATGGCAAATGAAACTGCTATAATGGTCAGGCTTCTTATATGTCTTGGCTCCCTATAAGCCTTATGCTTATAGGGAATTGTTAAAACTAGAATGAGGTCAGACTGTGTGTGTGTGTGTGTGTGTGTGTGTGTGTGTGTGTGTGTGTATGTGTGTGTGTGTTTGATAAGTGTGTGTCCATGTGTATATAAACAAGTTCCCTGTAGTACAGACTTATGTAGATGTCAATGGTCAATATTGGCTGTCTCCCACTTTCTCTCCCTTGTTTATTGAAGCACAGTCTCACTAAACCTGAATCACTCTGATTTGTCTAGATATATTGTTCAGAGAGATGCGTGGATCTCTGCCTCCCTTGCAACCCAGAACTGAGGTGACACATATGTGCCTCTGCAGCCAGATTGTTCATGAATGTCAAAAAACTTAACTCAGGTCTTCGTGCTTGGGCAACAAGGCTTTTGCACACTCAGCCACCTCCCCAGAAACAAGAGTTTGTACATTTTTGGAAGTGTAGGAAATGGTAGAATTTCAAAAATACTCTGATCATGAACATTCCATGATCTTAGTACTATTGGGAATGATAAAACCAACTGAGCAGCTTCTAAACAAAAATATAAACTGGATTTTCATGGTTAGGAAAAGGAGGTAATATAAGAACATGACACTGACAGATTTAAATTCTAGTGAGAGTAGACTAGCTTGGTTGTCATAGAGCAGAAGTGTAAACTAGCTATCTACTGTGTCGTTGTTTAGGGTCTTAATCATATTTATGGGGGTCAGGAGTTATAAACTAAAAATTCCAGTCGCTGATTAATATCATTTTAGGGGTCAGAGTGCCAAGTGAGGTTCTTGAAGATTGTGTCAATACTCATTTACAGATCTTTCTATAGAAGATGACACACTATGTAGCATGATTTAAAATAATCTTTGGTTCATGAGGAGTAGAATTTATTATCATCATCATCATCATCATCATCATCGTTATTGGGTGAGTTTTAAAGTTTATTCAGGGTTCAGATTTAGAGGTAGAATAAAAATTATCACTTAGATTTTTCATGGCTATATCATAAAAAATTAAAAAAAAATCCTGCTAGTAATGTTTGCCTACTTATTGTCATTTCAAATCTTTCTCCAAGAGTCAACATTGTTACCAAACATAGTTTGATCTTATGGCTGTCCTCCTCTGTCAATTGGCAGTGTCAAATACAGGGTCAGCATTCACTAATGTGACAAAGTCAACAATAGTTAGTGCCCTTTCATTACACTGTGATTTCTTGACATGCCATTTTTTTCCCTTCATAAGCAGCATAAACTAAAAATTTGTGAAAGAAATAATCTACCATATTGGCCTCTGGGGTCATCTTGCCTTTAATTGTCCTTGTTTTGAGAAAAAGAAAAACAACTAAGACCCAAACCTAATTTATTTAAACAAAACTCAAATCATTGCTTTTGAAGAAATATTTGTACATATATCGGAATATATGCATGTATGTATATATTTAATGCCACTTAAAGGAAATGCATTTCACATTTATTTTAGATAGTTATATAAAATTCATCATTAAGAAATAATATTAGAAATACAAAGATTCCAATTAAAATATGTTGTGAGGCTTTGGTGTTGTGAATTAGCAAAATCATTATCTTTCACCAAATTCACCTTTCTAAAGAAGTTCTCTTGCATTCCTATTAAAATACAGGTTGTTAGCTCAAACATTACTCATAAGTGATTAGAAATTTTGTTTTCAGAACAAGCTTTCTGTTTTTATTTCCAATAACGTTTTCTATATTCTTGAAAGCCTTTATACAATGTATAACAATTATATTCATCCATGACTACTGCCCTCCAACTCCCGCTACAGGCTCATGACCTCATCACCCTCCAAGACTCTTGTCTTTTCACTTGATTACTTCTTGTTACTACCAACTTTCTGAGTTCAATCCATGCTATTCACATGCACAGGTGTCTGTGGTCATGCACTGGGGCATGGGTGACCTGCTAACAGTCACATCCCCAAAGAGAGCGACCCTGCATCAATATCGATCAACTGTCTGTAACTCCTCCAGTAAGGGTGGGCTCTGGGGCTTCTCCCCATCCATTCTGGAACTTTGATTCTAGGTAACCACAGCTACCACGAATGGGTGTGTGGAACTAACTGCATTACAGGAAAAAGTCAGGATTTCTCGACACTTGTATTTTCTCCACCCCTTCTTCCTGGAAGTTTCTTGAGCCTTGTATGAATGGAGGTTTATAAAGATGATCCATTCATGCTTGAGCACTCAAAGACATTCATCTTCAGCACTTTGACCAGTTAGAGTCACTGCATTAAACACTGCCCATTGCAAAAGTTAGCTGCTCTGACCAAGATTGAAAGCAGCACAAATCAGCAAATACCAATTAAATGTTAAAATTTATAAAATATATGTGAAACTTCCCAATGAGCACTAATATGTAATTTAAAAATTAAGTAGCTATAATAAGGATTCCTTGTATTAATTAACCCATAGTTGGATGTTATGGTATTTTGACACTTCTATTTTCTAGATGATATATGCCAACATAGATCCGAATTATGTTTGAAGGGCCCAACATGAAATAAGTCCTCATTTTTACCATGAATGTGAATGAGTCTTAGATAGAATCAGAATCATGTTTTATTCGTTGACATTCTGTCAGTAAAATTTTAATATAGATGTAAGCAGAATCTCACTATCACATTTAGCTGTATTTTCTCACCAAGAGAGTATAAGCATAACACAAGAATCAGTATGTTTGAAGCTAAAATTACATTATTGAGCATTATGATTACTTATAAAAGAACTTGAAAGCCTATTAGAATGTGAGGTTAGTAAAGTTCTATGGTTGTAACCAATGTGATATAACCAATTAGGTAAATGGGGCAAAAGACCCCGTCTACTGCAAAATATGTAAATAAAACTAGTATAGAAATGAAGAATTAAAATAAAGAAAATGTAAACTTCATTGAAGAAGTTGGAGAAAAATTGAGTTAATAATGACAAAATTTGGTTGTGGGAAATGACTTGATATTGAAAATATGTTCATTTAAGTGAAGTCAATGAAAAGAGAATGAACATTAAAAAATAAAATGGTGAAAACAAATTCTACATGTGACTCTGAAAGCAGAAATTGTTATTCTCATATAATTATTATCTGCACTATAATGAACATTTAATAAGGTATGCTTTAATATTTAAAACACAGCTTTTAACAAGCATTGGGGACATTACTCACACAAGACAGGATTAATTAATCAATGATCCAATTAATCTTTCAATTAATGAATCAGTGACTAATAATTGGGTTTTGTGACCATCCTTGAGTCTAAAAGTCTTCATAGAATGAACATAAACAGATCTCTTGGACAAAGACTTGGCATAAAAGGACTATTGTCAAAGCTGTAATAATTCAATTAATAAATGACACAAGACATAGATATATGAAATAAATGTTGTGAGTATGTACTTATAGAAATAATGTATAATATATAAATGAATGAAAAAGACAAATCTTCCATTTTCAGTGGCTGATGTAGCTGATGTCAAATAACTGAAGAGTAAGCGACTACCTCCCACCCGTCAAGTGTACATCTTTTGTGGTTACAACTCTCTAAAGAATAGATAGAAAGGGGAAGGAATTAGAGCCTCACAGTGGAGAGACAGGTAAACACTACTTTAGCTGGGCAATCAAGCTTCAAGCCAATCATGGTGAATCATGATGATAGCATGGGCCCTTGACATGATGTGATGAGTGAGACACTTTTTCCCTGTGGTGCCCGCCTTGAATAGCCCACAACCCAACTCTAATCATGAGGAAAACATCAGAAAATTTTCAGTGAAGGACCAGTGTGCAGAATGCCTGGCATTTATCATTACTGGAGAAAGAATACACAATTGGATAAGCTGTACGAAAGCAGCTTATCACCTGTGAAATGTGAAATGAGGGAAACTGGAGAATAACTGTCTACTTATCTCACAAAATACAAATAAATTCACAGAATGGTCCAAATTTAAATAGAAACATTTTATATCTTTTTAGGGAACATATTTGACATATTAGAGTTCCACAGGCTATTATACAAATGCAATGGGTTATAAAAAAATGAAACAGTTTAAGTAGCAAAACCCAAATCCATATGTTCAGAAGACATCATTAAATATTAATAAAAACTTACATATGATTTGGGAAAATAAAGTTAGCGTGCACTGTACAATGATTTCTCTCTTTCCATTTGCCTCTCATGTACTCTTCATGCCTACTAACTGAATATGTCAATCCACTTTTCAACAAGAACTTTCACCCTAACTATGGGACTTTCACTGTTTGGCCTATGGAGCAAGGAGTACAAATTAAGGGTAAGCAGAGGGGAATAATCCAGTCTACACCTATCCTGAAAAAAAAAAGTTGCCCCTCTAGCAGCAGAACTAGGGAGACAGTTGTGTGAGGTTCTTAAAACAGCCACGGCCCCTGCCACACACACACACACACACACACACACACACACACACACACACACCTCTTTGCTCCAGCCCTATCAGCTCTGGAGTGGGTCCTCATCTCCGGAAACTGTGTGTAAAGGACAGTAGCAGCAGGTGAGGGTCCACAAATCCAGCACTGGCACTTACAGCTTTCTGACTCTCATCCTATCTGTTCCTGCAACATTGCCCCCTCCTTTCATTTCAAGCAAAACTTCACAAACTTTGGTACCCTTACCTAATTTATGCAACATTTCATGTTTGATATATTCAATGTAACTTCTACCATTTAAAAAAAAAACATTTGTTTTGTCTGTGAGTATGTATGTGCACCACATGAGTGCCTGGTGCCCAAAGAGGACAGAAGAATGTGTGAGATCCCCTGAAGAAGGGATTCACCTTTGCTTTTGAGTGACTGCTCTTCTTGAGGGCTTAGAATTTCCTGCAATCCAAATCTCTACATAACCATCTAGACATTTTTTTTTTTCGTAGTCACAAAGTAGCTCTAGGTTCTCTTTACTACGATCACCAAAGCTTCTCATGGCCAAGTTGGGAAGAATTCAGTCCCAGATTTTATTCTTTTAGCGTAGCCATGTCCTCTTGGCCTATATTTTCTAGCGCATTCTACAAAGCAGAGAAATATGTTTTCTTAAATACATAAGAGACCTGTCAGGTATTTTTTTAAGGTTCTAGGAGCAAAGGGAAGTGTTATGGAGTCACAGAACAGAAATGACACTATCAAAAATGGAAATCCAAAAAAAAAAGATTATTTTTACAAATCGTCCTGTTTATGCTCTGAATCTGTTTCTACCCCAGTGAAGGGTTACCGATAAGAAGACTTCATGTCATAAAAATGTTCTCCAACAGTTGTTTCGCTTTATGCTATTGCCTTACTGTCATGGAACCTTTGATATGTCCTGAGGTTTTAGTATTACAGTTCTATTGTTTAGGCTCATGTATAGCAGTTAAGAATATGCATGTTGTGCGTATATATTTTACATCTCCTTAGTTGTATTATAATTCCCCCACACTAATAATTTTTTTTTTACAAAATGTCAATGTCTATAGGTTATTCTGTGTATGTATAACAGTTATTATAAAAAATTCTTACTTTTGAAAAATTACTTATGATGACTCCCCCCAAGTTTAATTATTATTAACAATGTACTAACAAAACGTTTTGTGGAATCATGAATGTTTATTTCCTTAGGTAAAAGAATTCTTGAATCAAATATATTCTCAATTTAAAAAATTATATATATATATATATATATATATATGTGTGTGTGTGTGTGTGTGTGTTTGTGTATGTGTGTGTGTATATGTGTGTGTGAGTGGGTGTGTTTGAGAATTTATATTTATTGTAATTGAAATAGCACATATGTTGTTTAAAATATCATATAAATCCAAATATAACACATATTTGGTTTTATATACCAGGTATGTCTGGGTTTATCACACTTATATATGGTATATATAGATGCAGTGTTACACATTTCTGATATACTGAGTGTTATCTAGATTAACTATAAAATGGATAAATGAGTGTACTTATGTTGTGATGCTCGTGGTTGTTTTCAGTACATATAATTTCCCCAATACTGTGCTTATTAAAAGCATAAATATGTTAGCTATTGTTTCACTTAATTTAGTGAAAATGCTGGACAGTCTATTAGCCTTTAGAGAAAGTGAATTGTTATTAGAGTTTGCTCCTAGAGGATACATTTTTACCTTCTGTAGAGTTTTCTGAAAGTAATTTTTTCTTAGAATGAGAAGCACCTAAAGTGCATTTAGGACAGAGTATTTCCAAATATGTTATCTACAAGTATAAAATCATCTGACATTTAAAACAGACTGGTAGCAAATGTCTAAACACTAAGCACTTTAGAAAATGAATCAGGAAGTCAACTGCCTCTAGATGCCATCCTCTAATGGCATAACATCCTCCAAGAGAGAGTGACAGCTCCAGTCAGAAAAGACTAGCCTATCACTGCTGTGAGGACCAGCCTTCAGCTGCTTAGGGACTAAGGGAGATCCACAGAGTCAATGAACTAATCACTCAACTTGAATTTTCTATCTGAGGGAGTAAAACTAAATTCTCTGGGGCTGGTGAGGGGGAGCGAAACTTGACTCTCTGGCCCCAGGGGGAAAGGAAACACACACACACACACACACACACACACACACACACACACTCATGCCTCTCCAACATGTCAGGATCTCACCTAGGGTGCTGATGGATGACATGACTTCAGCAGATTAGAGAAAAGGAAGAGGAGATGCAGAGCAAGAGAACTACTGGACAGACAAACAGATACATGAGGACTTTTCTAAGGGCCAAAGCTTAGTTCTTCATTTTATTATTCGTTCTGTGGTTTGTTCTACTCTTTTTCTGCATGTTCTTCTACCCTGATGTTACACTTTTGTGTATTCTTGACTTTTTTCCCTCTAACTACTTCCTGATGTCTTCTTTGTACATCTTTCCTAGTGTGTTCCTTCTCTCGTGTCTTTATTTTTTCCCGTACAGCTTATATACCGCAGCAAAATCTTTCAAGCAGTATAAAATTTACAGTGTGGTTACACTGTATTTTAGAGTGAATGATTACAATGAGTACATATAAAAGATAGCATGTTTTCCATATCCCTTACCTGATTAAACATTTTACATATTACAGGTGAAAAACATGTTGTCCCAAGAACCCATGTACATTCATACTCAAGCAACTTGTTAGAGATTAACAGAGTGTAAGCAAGCAAGGTATTTGTCTCAGCCAGTTCTTTTGCTGGCAGGCTGCATTTCGCCCTTACAAAGAAAGGATCAATCACTTTATTATTTATCTCAAAGGGTAATCTTATAAAAAATATTAAAGAAATCACAAATCTAAGCTTTTATATATGAAAAACAATCAGTCATCTCTACTTTAAATCTTCAGGGTACATACCCACTCATCTACAGTTTTTTTTTTTTTATATCAGGAAGCAGAGGGCAGAAATGGTTACAAGGAATTAATCATCACCCTTGATCACTAACCCATCCCAGCAAGAAAGGTATAAGGTATAAGCCAGCTATAGCCAGGCTGTCATTGTTCTTGTTTCTTGACCTCAATGAATCCCCACTCAACTATGTGCCTTTCTAAACTTTAAATTGTTCCCCAAGATGCTGTGGATATCGCTCTATATAAATAAAATGTTAATTGGCCAGTAGCCAGGCAGAAAGTATAGGTGGGACAAGGAAAGAGGAGAATTCTGAAAAGTGAAAGGCTGAGGCAGAGAGACGCTGCCAGCGGCCACCATGAAAAGATGTTAAGATACCGGTAAGCCACAAGCCACGTGGCAACTTATAGATTAATAGAAATGGGTTAATTTAAGATATAAGAACTAGATAGCAAGAATCCTGCCACGGCCATACAGTTTATAAGTAATATAAGTCTCTGTGTGTTTACTTGGTTGGGTCTGAGCAGCTGAGAGAGATTTGTCCTGACTGTGGGTCAGGCAGGACTGGAGAATACTCCAGCTTCACCAAGATTTTCTACCTCAAAGTCATTGACAAAAACATCTTAATGTAACTTTACTAACAATTCTACATGTTTAAATTCCTTCTAAGGGTAGTGGTTGAATCATTAATCTGCTCCAGCAGCAATGCTTGGAAAAAGTCCACCACTGCTGTTGTAAGTCCCAGTAACACTGCCCAGTGAGAGACTAGAAACCCCCTTAGAGTTTTCATACAAACCATAGATTATGAGGGATGTGGTGACCATGAAGGCAACAATCAGAGCTGTGCTCAATAACAGCAAGTTGTCCTCGGGACTTTGCCTCTCCAAGGCTCATTCAGGTGTTGCTTTGCCAACCTTCCAGCTGTGCTCCAGGAGTTCCAATGCTGCTGGTGGTGGCTTGGCATGGCCCCTGACATTAACCATTGGACAAGGTTGTTCCTGGCTGTTCTCTGCACAGTGAATGAAGGCTGGGTTTATACTGTCTCCTTGCAATGGCCAAAGCCACATCTTTGTATAAATATTGATTAGAATGGCTCAAGTGATTGAAAATTTAGGGAGAAACCTAGACATGGTAAAGCCCATCTGAAACCCCAACATTAGGAACACTGAGGCAGAACTAATGTAAAGTCCAAGCAAGCCATAAATACATAGTAAAACCTAAAAGCCTGATCTAAAGCACAAGATCTGCCTCTCAATACCAAAATCAAAGCGAAACAAAAAAGAAAGCTTAGGGACATAAATTTATTACTAGTAAGTGCTAACCAAATTATTAAAAAATAAATTGTACTAGCTGTTTTTGAAAATATCATGTTTTTTTTATTTTATGTCAATTTGTTGAATAACTGTCTTTTCTTTATATATAATTTGCATATATTATTTGAATTTATTACAATGTATATGTACTCCAATTTTATTGAGATGGATACAATCCAAACACAATATCTCTTTAGATCTCTTAAGTGTAATTATGGAGTTAAGTCTCCAAATCCTGTCAACATTTCCAGCATGTAGATAGAAGGCCAGGGAAAACAGAGCTTACCAAGAGCATTCTTTGTTTTATAATATCTGCTAGTTGTGCTTTGTCCTAGTCAGCCAATCATGCATGGTCTTTACCTTGCTGGCCCAGGGTTATTTATTCTGCATTACCTCTGGTGTTGAACTCAGCTTCCATCCCATGTGTTTCTCTTCAAATATGGCCTACCTGTGACAGACATATATAACACGTCCTTCAGTGTTACAGGTTTTATATTAACATATAGCGTATTAAATCCTTCCCTCTCTCAAAACACTGTTCCCTATGTCCAGTTTATCTTTCTTACAATGAAAAATTTTCTAAATACTTTGCTCAAACTTTAACATCTCTAACACAACCAAAAGATAGTTACACCTACTCACTGTCCAGCACAACAGAAATAACAGACTTATACCATGTCATCAATTTGCAGAAAGGGGAAAATCTTTTTTCCCCTTTTTCCAGAAAGGAGAAAAACATACTTCACTTTTTTTTTTCATTTGAGTCATGCAGCCATATTTCCCAAAGGCTGCTTGCCTATAGCAGCTGTTGGTAAGAGAAAACGAGGCTTTTCCTATTTTTACCTTCCATCCTAATATTTCATAGTACTGTTAACTAACTTTGACTACATTTGATTTCCTTTATCAAGTCAGCCCACCCTCTTGGTTATTTTTCCTGGTTTATGTCTTGATCTACTTTTCTTTCTTTCTTTTAAATTACATTACTGTGTGTAGTCAAGTGTCAAGGTGCATGTGTGGGTGTCAAAAGGCATCTTGCAGGAGTCATTTCTCTACTTCAGCCATGTAAATTCAGAGGATCAAACTTGGGCTATCAACCTTGTTGACAAGCTTCATTACCGCTGAGTCATCTCTCCAGTCCACTATTATCTTTGTGTTTCTTATCATCTACTTATTCTTTCCTCCGTCAATATTTCTTTACATGGCAAGTTTAGAAAATCGGATTTAATGAAATTCTACTCCCAGTGATTTGATTTTTCCCCTTGTTTAATGTTTTAATATGTATGCTTGAACTACTTACCTTTTAAAATAACATTTAACGCTCAGAGTTAGCAAACATCTGAATGAATCATTTTACATATGATCCTAAATGCATTTGATTACAAAATTATAATATGTTGCAATATTAATGGAATATTCTGTTAATTTATGTGAACACACTTGATATAAATTTCATTTAAATTAAGTTATTCTGAAATAAAATATCAGTTTATATTTCCACCTCTATAGTAAATATAAGACACCACTCATCATTCTTTTTATCTATAAATACAAATATCTTACTACATGTAATTATTTATAAAATATTCTTAAGTAACTACTTTACTATGTTTTGTACTTATTCCCAAGATAGAGGCTGAGCAATGAAAGAATTGAACTGTAACTCTACATAAATCCTTCCAAAAATTGAGGAGCATATTAGGTTTTTTTTTTTGCTTATTTATTGATGTATTAGTTATTTTTATCTTGCTGTGTTAAAATACTTTGGCAAAAGCAACTTGAGAAAGGGTTCACCTTGACTAACAATTGGAGGTTACAGTATATCATGGTGGGGAACTGAGTGGCAGTACCTTGACATAGCTGATCACATTAGGTCCCACTCAATTAGAAGAATGATAAATATCAGATCTTATTATACTTCTTCATTTAATCCCACCCAGGAGCGCTGCAGTTAAGATGGGTCTTCCATAGATAAGAAGGGTCTTCCCACTATTAAGATGGGTCTTCCCACTGTTAATATTGGTCTTCCACAGTTAAGATAGGTCCTCCATGTTTAAGATGTGTCTTCCACAGTTAAGATGGGTCTACAACAATTAAGGTGGGTCTTCCACAGTTAAGATGGGTCTAGTACAATTAAGGTTGGCCTTCCATAGTTAAGATGGGTCTTCCACAGTTAAGATGAGTCTACTACAATTAAGGTGGATCTTCTATAGTTAAGATGTGTCTTCCACAGTTAAAATGGGTCTTCCACAGTTAAGATGGTCTTCCCACATCCATTAGCCCAATCAAAATAATTCCTTACAGAAGTCCTCAAAGCCTGGTCTCAATCTAGATAATCCCTCACAGATGTGCCTTAAAGCCTACCTAGGGAATGATTCTAAACTATGACAAGTGACAAGAAACACTAACATCTTACACAGGAAACTAATAGCATGAAGTGATGACAATAACTACCATATGGAAAGTTTTCATAAGATATATCTATATTCAGTATATTTTTGTAATATATATGTATATCTACATACTTTTAAAATATTGCAAATAGATTGAATACTCACTTATTTTATTCCAAAGTCCATATATTATATTGTATTGTCTCCATGTCTAATTGGCACTATTCTGTTAAGTACATAAATACATACATTCCTAAAGTTAAACATTTCAATTTAATAAAACAAAATAAATTCTAAGGAGAAATTTTCATTGAAATACCGTAGTTTCTTATCTTTACCATTAGAAATGTCATAAGATACATACTGCAATGTGATAGCTAAAAACTTCTCCCTATAGTGATAATTAATGTTGCTACCAAATAATTGCCTTTGACATACAGTTAACCCATGTAGAGAATGGAGTAAGAGAGAGACTGGATGCAGGATTCCCTTAGCTGGACACAAGTGTATCATCTGGCAGGAGCAAGAACACCTAAAGATGGCATGATCTGAAAGTGCCCTTTCCCAGAGCTATGCTGAATAATTAGAGATGATAATCACAGAGAATAATGAAATTTCTAACTAGACAACTCTAAATCGTTCATATTCTGGTTAATTAAAAATTATCCTGGATGCCTGTTGTTTTCAAGTTTCTCAGTTCTTTTTTATTTACTTTTTGCTTCATGTTCTTAATTGAAAATAGGTTCTTGCAGGGCCTCAGCGGCACATGCCTTTAATCCCAGCACTCGGGAGGCAGAGCCAGGCAGATCTCTGTGAGTTTAAGGCCAGCCTGGTCTACAGAGCGAGATCCAGGACAGGCACCAAAACTACACATAGAAACCTTGTCTCGAAAAACCAAAAAAAAAAAAAAAAAGAAAGAAAGAAAGAGAGAGAGAGAGAGAGAGAGAGAGAGAGAGAGAGAGAAAGAAAGAAAGAAAGAAAGAAAGAAAGAAAATACGTTCTTTTCTCATGCAATAAATCGATCGTGCTCATAGTTTCACATTCCTTCGCTCTTTCCAGTTCTTCCCCACCACACCTCCCCTCCAGAGCCACCCTCTTTCTGTCTCTCATTAGAAAACAACAGGCTTCTAAGAGATTTAAAAAAATGACAAAATAAAATATAATAAGATAAAAGAAGAAGCCTTCAACATTGAGGCTAGACGAGGCAACCCAACAGAAGGAAAAAAGCCCCAGTGGCAGCCACAAGAATCAGAGACCCACTCATTTACACACTCAGGGGTCCCATAAAAACACTAAGCTGAAAACTATAATATATACATGGAGGACCTGATGCAGGCCTTGTAGGCCCTCTGTACATGCTGTTTTTGTCTCTCTGAGTTCATATGAACCTTACCCAGTTGATTCAGAGAGCCTTGTTCTCCTAGAGTCCTCCATCCTATTTGGCTTTTACTCTCTTTTCCCCTCCCCTTCTGAGGCATTCACTGAGGTCTTAGGGGAGGTATTTGATGGAGATAATCTCAGTTAGAGCTGTATATTCCAAGTAATTTCTCTGTGTGTAATGTCTGGCTGTGAATCTCTGCATCTGTTCCTGTCTGCTGCAGGAGAAAGCTTCTCTGATAATGACTGGATAAGGCACTGGTCTATGAGTATAGCACAATATTATTAAGAGTCATTTTATTCATCCTTTTTTTTTTTTAAAGAACAGTAGTGTTTGGTTTTACTCTGAGTCTCTGGGCTATATAGTCTCTGGTTCTTGGTTACCTAAGCAGTGTTGGCTACGTGTTTCATCTTGTGGAATGAACCTTAAGTGAAATCAGACATTGGTTAACTACTCCCACAAGTTCTGTGCCACCATTACACCAGCATCTAGCATACCTTGCAGGCAGGACCGATTGTAGATCAAAGGTTTTGTGGCTGAATTGGTGTTTACATTTCTCTTTTAGTAGCTTGCAGAGCACCTTCCCACATGAAAGACACTAGGACATAGGGGTGAAGGATCACCATCATCTATTTTAGGAAGTTTCTACTTGCCAAATTTTTTAGATGAATTTGAAAAAATTTATTCAAAAATCAATGGATTACAGACTTTAAAATGTTTTCTCTTATATGAGTGGCACATACAGTTACTATAAACTTATTCATAAGGAAAATTTATTATAATAATTAGAGCTGTCAAATCAGCTTTTGCTGCATATGAAATGTAACAGGCCACCAGATTGATTAGCCATTAATTTATATGCTTTCTGTGACAACCATCTGTTATTCTGAAATAACTAGAGTTACCAAATTTCGATCAAATTACTTTAAAATGGTTTGCTAGAGGAAGTGAACCTGGAGAAACTAAACAGGAAAACAATAAAGATAAATGGAAAATTCATTGCCACTCTACAGTTTGACGAAAGAGAAGATTAATTTTAGAAGAATATGCAAAGCTAGGATCAAAAGACAATGCCCTAAGTAAATATGGAACAGAAAAGACAAATAGCTTTTCCTTTTATCAGGCTGGTTTCTGGACTTCTCTCTTTTTTATGTTCCTGAGAGCGAAACTGGACTCCAGACAAACGACTAACAGATTTCACAAAGGCTGAAGATAAAGTAGACCACATCAATGATAAGCCAGCTTGTGGGAATGAAGAAGGGAACCACGAATGTATTAACGTCTATGTATCTTGAGACAGAACCAAATCCTCTCAGCCACCTGCAATAATTGCAGAGAAATCTGTTGCTCACAAGAAGAAATCAACTCAGATCTATCAAAATAAGAAAAAGGCAGTGCAAAAACAGAACTTGAGCCAAAGTGAACATGAAAACTGAGAAATACCACACCAGGAAGCTTTCTCCAACACCCAGTTTCATGGTCTAGAGAAGAGAGTTCCTTTTTGGAAACCTTCTGAGATATAATTACTTAAACTTTGCTTATAGTGGCATAATAAAGTCTTTTCTGTTCTTACATTGCCAAGAAGTTAAGTCCTAATGGATTAGACCATCAAGAGCTGAAAAGCTGATGTCTGAAGTGTTCCAAGGCTGCTCCTTCTTTCCTAGTGACGTGACTCTACATTACCACCAGCTCCCTGTTCACCCTTCAAAGTCACCTTCGTCATTGCCTCCCACCCAGTTTCTTAGTTTCCTAGGCATATGGAATATTTAACATTTCTATAACCAACTTTTTGTATATGAGTTCCCTTACAAAAGTTTTTTGCTGTGTCTGAAAAAACTGAAGGAATAATTCTTCTTGCATTGTCACTGTATATCACATTTTGATTAGTAGATGCTATATTTTTTTAATTTTCTAGCTCATCCTTTAAAGGTAACTATGTTTTTTAAATTGTTCAATAATAAAACTAAATGCCTATTTGCCTTAATGCGTTATTGTAACTTGAGTATGTACCTGCTATTAACAAATGATTATTTGTGCAGTTCCTTGTCCACAGCTGACGAACACATGGGAACTCTCAATAATGATCCTGGCAGACTCCAGACTTAAGAGGCTCAGTTGCTTTAATAACCATGAACACATTGCCAAATTTGTTCTTTTTTCTCAAAGCCTCTTATATATTGCAGCCTTAGAAATCTCTTCAGCTTATTTGATTTTCCCATCCCTACACCATCCTCAATGCTAGCCATAAAAACCTCTTTTACCTAATGAAGACTCGCAACACTTACTGGCCTCTTCTTTTCTTGGCCAGACTAAGTGCTGGTATCACATATAGATTAAGCTCCCATCACCTAAATTTCCACTCCCCTACCATGAATTTCTCCTGTGGAGGTTAACTCACCTTCATTTCTCAACTTGGAATATTGTTAAATAAAAGTCCAGGTCTTTCTAATCTTTCTGTAGATTTATAAATAAATAAAATTAGAAATAGACATATATACATATATGCACATATCTGTATATGCCTCTATATTTTATATTGTTACATTTTGATTTTACTAGATATAACATATTTTGTCATATAAACATTTATCTTCTAGTAATGAATTTTGTTTATAATCTAGCATTTTACACATGAATGAACAAATAAAATTTATCAACATAAGTTGTTACTTAACAGTATCTGTGGATTCAGAAACAAAGAGTTACAATTTGACAGAAGACAGCTAATGTTGCAGAAATGCTTAGTTCTGAAAAATTTATGATAATTTGGCAAAAGTAGTGTTGCTTACAGACACTGCCATTCTTCAAGTCAAAATGAGTTTATTCTGTTTTTTGCTTGTTTGTTTCAGTCTAACACAAGAAAAAACACAAGAGAAGAGACCAGAATCAGTCTCAGTCATTAATGAATTTTTACTGTAATCACATTTTTTCTTTATTTAAAACTACAGTTCATCTCTACTATTTCTGGTGTCCAAAGAAAACATTTTTATACATTTGATTGAAATATTTCAATAACAATCCTTACGGTGAAATATAATACATGCTGACAACCATAGCAAAAAATATGATGTTAAATATTAATGTAAATGCTCCACAAATCCCATGTAAATAAGTATGAAAACAACCTTGTCATCCTTCCAACCATGATATGGAAGGGCTAACTACATACCATATAGTGAAACGTATTAAACATATTTTAAATACAGTAAGTCTATTTAGCAACTTAACACCATTACTGATAATCTCCTATGAAACTAATTATCTTCTGGACAATGCTATCTAATCACAATGTCCTATCAACTGTACAAGCCATCCTTAGGTCTTTCTGAAAATGGGCAACTTGTAGTAGCATTCATTATCACTACTTTATCCTTGTATGTAAGAGGCTCACTTAATTTTAACCTTACTTGAAGTATTTATTTAACTGAAATTATTATTTGTTTCAATGTCCGTCACTAGTTGTTTCTACTACAGTTTCTATACATACTCAATTTACTATTTCAAAGTGAATTTGTGAGTTATATTTGTTACAACATCAGGATAATTGAGTGCTTTGCTGATTTTTTAACTCTATTCAGTTAAAAATAAATACGTTACATACACAATCTATGGTTTAAGGTCCTTAGCTTTCAATTTTGACCTTATATTGCAGAAGAAAATCTGGTGTCAGTTCGGTTATTCTGTTTCCTGTTCTAAATGTCCTTTCCACTGGGATGTTTCTAGTGATTCTCTGCCTCTCTCTGTAGCTAGAGTTTTCCTGCCTGGTCCACAGTCAGGGAAAATCTCTCTCACCTGCCAGTCCCACAGCCGCTCAGACCCAACCAAGTAAACACAGAGACTTATATTGTTTACAAACTGTATGGCCGTGGCAGGCTTCTTGCTAACTGTCCTTATATCTTAAATTAATCCATTTCTATAAATCTATACCTTGCCACGTGGCTCGTGGCTTACCGGCATCTTTACATGCTTCTTGTCCCGGCAGTAGCTGGCAGTGTCTCCTTCCACCTTCCTGTTCTTTTCTCCTCTCTGTTAGTCCCGCCTATACTTCCTGCCTAGCCACTGG
>CABHPP010000261.1:0-15584 GCA_902168425.1 Peromyscus attwateri | reverse complement strand
TCCATGGCTGATATGTAAAATTAAATTAAATTATAAAATAAAAAAAATAAAAAAATAAAGAAAAATGTGAACTTCCTTTTTATTTTATACACTTGTTTGTCCAAGAAAAAAAAAAAAGAGAAATAACTGGAAAAAATGTTTTATGGAACAGATCTTCATGTCAGGGCAGAAACTCAAAACAAAGAATATTGTGGTAGCAAACAAGAAAATGCACATAATTGCCCTTTATATGTCCAGGGGCCCAAGCCCAGATTCTTCAAGAAAACATGGAAAGCTGGATTTTATGAGGGTCCATTTGCATAGTAATTTGTGTCAAAGGCTTAAATAATGTTTGAGGTAAACATGTGAGCGCTCTGATCAGTGGGCTTTCAGAAAGCAGCCTTAGGAATGACACTCTTGCAGTATTAACTTCAGCATTATTGTAACATTGAGAATGGTCTTTGCTTTTTGTGTCTGAATAGAGAACTCTTCATTTTGACGTTTATTTCCAAAAGTTTCATTGACAAGCATATGCTTTGTCTTTGTGTTTTGATCTCTTATTTAATCGCTAGGCTGTTCACCTATTTTTCTGCCAGGAAGTCTCCTCAGTCATTTAATTTAGACATTGTTTGTTAAATTATATATTTTTCTATTACATGCTTTTGGGTCATTTTAGGCTTTCATGAGCTGAACAGTTTTTATTTTTCTTCTCCTACATTCTTCACCCGACATTCCTTTGACTCTATCAACATAAAGGATGGATTAATGATTTCACTAGAAAGACAGGGATATCCATTTACAGTGTTCTCGTGGGCATCACAGCTGTACAGTTCTCTAAATGATTATAAGAGCCCATGCCCAGAGGACATGTCAGAAAAATGGCAGAGACAAAGAAACGGAGTACAATTAGATTATAGTGTTTTAAGCATAACGTCCTTGTAACTCATAAGATAAATGGACTTGTGATACATTTAGATTATGAAAAAGTAAAGAAACTAATCAGACAATTCAAGCAAAAAATTAAAAAATAAAGACCTTGAGTCATCTTAGACTTCTTTCTCCTGTATGTTTCTTAAAATTTAACTCTTATTTTAGTTTGTTTTTCCTGTCCTGATAGATCTTTCAATATACTATCAGTTTAGAGTAAACCTCCAATTTCTTTTGAATTCTAGCCTTCTCTACTTTCTTCTTTGAGACCCATAAAACCTCACAAACTACTTAATAATATTGCCTACTGTTTTATGCAACCTTTACCTGCTTACACATAGTAGGTGTTTAAATAATATTAGGCACAACATTGCATAAATGTCCATTCATTCATTTATTCTATCTTCATGCTGTAATAATACTCAACAACCTGGTGAATTTGTTGCCCTGTGTTTTTGAGAGAAAAAAAAAAAACACCAAGTATATTTATTTCTTCATATATACTTTGAATTATTACTAAATCTCCTAAGCCTCTGTAGATGAATTTCTAAATGGTTTTATTAAATGAAAAATGCGAAACCAGATATATGGTGAAGGCCTGGGAGAGATCAGGGAAATAGGGAAAGCCACAGCTAACCTTACCTCACCAACTCGGCAGCTTCCAAATGCGAGTTACTTCCTGTCTATTCATCCACATATACCTTGCTGTTCTGCTGTCTGATTTGCTCTCTCCATTCAGCTACATCACTTCCAGTTCCTACACAGCTCTGTTACTTCCTGTCTGTCTGTACAGACCTCGAGACCTCCATGGTTAACTAGTTTTTAAATTAAAGGCATGTGTCACCACACCTGGCTCTGTTTCCAGTGTGGCCTTGAACACACAGAGATCCTGCCTGCCACGTGATAGGATTAAAGGCATGTGCTATCATTGCCCGACTTCTTTGCTTACTTAAAATGGCTTGTTACTTCTTCTGTTTTCCAGGCAATATTTATTTATTAAAGCACAAATAAAATATCACCACATTTCAGCACAAATAAAATATCACCACTAGTCCATTA
Source organism: Peromyscus attwateri (assembly GCA_902168425.1). NCBI lineage: Eukaryota > Metazoa > Chordata > Mammalia > Rodentia > Cricetidae > Peromyscus > Peromyscus attwateri. The sequence goes on along the minus strand of CABHPP010000261.1, from coordinate 13,619 downwards.
GAAAGGCTGACAGAGAGATAACCCACTAAAGTGTGGATTATGAAACATACCAATCAGTAACATCTGCAGAATATTTAAGCTATCATTTGACCCAGTAATTTACCATCTAGGAAATTCTACATCAAGCGTGTCTCTCATTTGGGAAATTACAGCAGTCTCATGCAGAATATGGAGGCTACAATATATACAACACTAAATAAAGAAATAAATTATGATAATAGAAAACATTGCAACTTAAATTATGGATAGGTATCTATAAACTCATAATGTATAATTTCAGGAAAGTAACATTTAAAAAATTATTGTATGAAAATCTTTATTCTTATATTTTGTATGCATTTTTTCTATGAATTTATAAAATCACTTCTTGGATAATTGCAAAGTAGTGGATCGTTGACTTATGTAACTCTCCCAATGTTGACACATCATAAGAACCACCTTCACCAATAACATCAACAGGCCATTAGAAAATCGTATAAGTATTTGTACCTTATCAAATTTTCTAAAATTATAATTTTTGCTTGCAAGATATTATTTCTTTGCTTATTTTCTCATTTTTGAAAAAATGCATTATGAACATCTGCAAATTTTACAAATTATTGAAGTTTCACTGCAGTGTTTCCATACTCCCACAAGCTGCACATTGATCTTGCGCATCTTCCTTCTCATTCTTCTCCCTAACATGCCTCATAGCATCCATCTTAGTCTCTCCAAGTTTGTTTCTTGATTTTCGCCTCACAATCTCTTGTGACCACAATTTCGTCCTATACTTTCATAAACTTATTTATTAATTTCTTTAGGAGTCTGGCAGCACGCCAAATGTGTCACAGTGTTTTCCACGTTCCATCTGAAATGTTTTTTTTTTTTCCCATTTGATGCTCTTTGTTGAAACTGACATGATTTCATTCTCACTATTGATGAATAGGATTTAATTGTATAAAATATGATATAAAACAGCCATATTTTGGCTGTTGAGAATAGTCATATAATATATTTGGAGATTCAAGTGTCTTAGCTATAAAGATTTTATTTTTCTTGAGTACAGACACTGGCTGAATTGATGATACCTCTGATTTTGGATGATTAAAAACTCTCATGCTGTTCCCTGCTATCATTGTATGAGTTTCTCTTTCTTCAAGAGCCTTGACATGTCTGGCAGTGTCTGTATTGATTTTTTTTTTGTAGTAATTGCAGGCTTTCAGATTTAAGGTTGAATCATTGGTCCATTTTTAATTAGTTTTTTGTGTATATAAAATGATTGAAGAAATATAGTCTTACTTCTGTATATGCCAATGTTTCCAGCATCAGATTTTGTAGGATTGTTGATAGGGGAGCCTTGCCTTTTTTCCAATCTATATTCTTGATTATGAGTCTTATTAAACCAAATGTCAACATAGGCATTGATTCATTACTGTGTTCTCTCATTTGTATAATTTGTGTGTTCATTTTTATATGACTAGTAGGCTGTTTTAGTAATTTTAACTTTGTGATATGATTTAGTTATTCTAAAGCATATAGTATTTTTTGTCTCTTGCACATGACTCATTTGGCTATTATAGAACTTTTTGTGATTTATGTAATTTAGGATTTTTTTCTTTTTTTGTGAAAAAAGCCTTTGGAATTTTGATGGAAATTTTGTGAAATCTAAAAACACTTTAAATAGCATAGAAATTACAATGATATAAATTCTTCATGTTCATAACATAGAATATCTTTTCATTTTTATGTGTGTGGTCTATAATTTTTTTGTCAGGAGCTTTATAGTTTTCATTGTAGAGTGCTTTCACTTAGTTAAATTTATCCCTTTGTAGCTATTATACATGGAATTTATTTCTTTGTGTGTTATCTTAAATAGAAATAAAACTATTTTATGATTGTTATTTTTAACTTGTTATTTTTTCTTTTTTCTTTTTTTTTTTTTTTTTTTGGTTTTTTCGAGACAGGGTTTCTCTGTGTAGCTTTGCACCTTTCCTGGAACTCACTCTGTAGCCCAGGCTGGCCTCGAACTCACAGAGATCCGCCTGGCTCTGCCTCCCGAGTGCTGGGATTAAAGGCGTGGCCACCACCGCCCGGCCTTGTTATTTTTCTAACTTTGTTGATGGTCTATAAGTTTTTATGGAGTATTTGGGTTTCTTGTATATATGGAATCATGTCATATTCAACACATATAACTTTATCTTTCCAATCTATGACCCTGTTTTATCTATTACTTTTGAGCTATTATCACTCTAAGAATTCCAATATTTCACTAAATATTACTAGAAACTGGGCATTCTTGTCTTGTTTCTGAGCTTAAAGGAACATCTTTTCCCATTCACTATGATATTGATCATGGTTTTTCATAGGCCCTATTAATCAATTGTAGGTATGTTACTTTTATACTTAATTTTTGAGAATGTCTATCATGAAAGAAATTTAAACCTTATCAAATGCACTTTTTGCCTTTATTAAAATGAAGGTATGGCTTTTTTCTCCTTAATTCTGTTAATATTTGTTACCATATACTGCCTTGCAAATGTAAAAAAATCCCTGTGTCTCTCAGACAAATCCTATCCATCATAGTTGATGCTCTTTTTGATATGCCCACTAGACAAAGATGTGAGCAAACTGTTTTATCTATTCATTCCATTTACTTAATTAAATATATATATATATATATATATATATATATATACAACTGAGCTAGATACTATTATGCTTTATTTTCTATAGCAAATATATAAACTAAGATATTCCCCTGGATTTAAGAATTTTAAATGTATCTTTTTCACATCTACTGCAGTTGAATATAGTATTTAATAATAATCATTTTGTGAGTAACATTTTTACCATCAGAAATGTTTGTCAAGTATCATATTAATAATAAATTTGGATTTCTAAAAAATACAAATATAATCCATTTTCCAGTGGTCCTTTAGTACCCACGAATAAGCCACAATTTCTTAGAAAGTGAAAACAAATGTAGATGTTATAAAATGTATATCCAAGGAATGAATTGGATTGCACAATGGTTGATTTATTACCTTGGTCTTTCACCTAGTATTAATGAATGTTTTGAGATAAGATCTGTGAAGAAGCTCTGGCAGAATGCCTCTGTAGTCAGGGCTACTTTGGAGACTCAGAAGGATTGTCACTTGAACCAAGGAATTTGGGGTTGGCCCAAACAGCAAAGAAACAACCCACCTAAAAGGCAAGGCTGCATACCTTCTGGTTGTAGAAAAGTAAATTATGTATAAGAAAAATATCCAGCAAGCTTAAGTCAGAGAAGGGAAAACTGAAGTACAAATTAAATGTTATAATATTTACATACAACCACTACATTAACAAAATAATAATAATAAAATAATGCTATAATGTTAAAGTTAAAAATGACTTTTTATTTAATATTACCTCTTTTTTAATGTAATCTGGAATAAATTCACAAAAATAAGTTTCATGTCATTCTGTGATTAATTTAATTATATCTAATTAATTGTGAATAAATAAATATGTTCTGAGATTTTCTTACTAGTACATACAGATTCAACAATTTCTCTCAAAAGTATCATCTAATTAAATTATGACATCATTTCATTGGAACTTTAACATATGAATTAAATAAGACAAAAATACCTGAAAATATAGATTAATATTTATGAACCAGTTTTCAATGAAATCATGCATAAGATGCACGTGTACCATTAATATAACTGCTCAAAGATTTATGTCAATGACCTAGGACAGAAAGATAATATAGTCATACAATTATCCTAAAAATTTATACCATGGGTATGTTTTATGTTGCTTTATTTTATAAATAATATTGAAAGAATTCTTAATTAAAAGTCTTGATCTTAGATTTTTATATGCATACTTGAAGTTGATTATAGATTCATATACTTGCTTTTATTTTAAAACTGAATAACTTTGATCGTTCTTACACTTTTATTTAATAAACTTCAAATTTTGATAGTTATAAAATCTCATAAACTATAGGTTTCAGTTTGAATATTACTTCCTGGTTGCTAATTATGTGTCATCTTCTTTACCCTCATGGGTGATAAAGTACAATATTGTCCATTAAGCCAAGTATTGTACATGACCATTCACATTTTTCCAAATCTTGTAGTATTTCTAAACGAAGAATTAGTTTCTCAAGATGTGTTTGTCAATAGAGTTGAAGTACAGCTGTACCGTTGTCTCCTGTTTTTTTCTCCAATGCCAATCAAATATTTCCCATTGCTTGCTGTTTAGAGCTACCGTACATTTAGCACTTACTGTAATATCATATTATCAGTAACAGATCATAAGAATGAATGAAACTGTTCCCTGAATAATAAAACAATATACCAGGCAACGAAAATGTTTTCCTCTTTGATGAACCATTTAAGTATTTATAGGAAATGTTGTAATCATAAAATTATGTTTTGCTACCTATGATATTTGGTCATTACCTTGGCTAAATACAGTATCATAAAATTGAAGCAGGTAGTAGGATTCGGCCTAACACTCTACTTACATTTCAACCCCAAAACTGATGCCACATATTTGAAGAAGCACATGAATCACAGCTACAGCTATAGCATCCGAAAAACCTAACTGAAGGCCAAATTGCATGAAGCATTTACAATATGTATGCTAGTTCACAACATTTTATTTCATTTAGTTATTCCACTTATAATAATATTTACATGATTTTAAAATGAGAAAGTTGAATGTAAAAGTATGTATATATAGCCAGTAAATGATAAAATTGTAATTGAATATTAAATAAACATATCCAAGAGATTTCATGGTTTATAACTACCGCATATAGCTTCTGATATAGTTACAAAGATATAAAATGGAAGTCAGGGTTTACAAAGTTTAGTGGGAACATTATATTTTTCTGTACATATAAATTCACTAATACATATATTCATATATATGGGCATATTTATATATACATGGATGTCTGTATATGTGGTATGTAGACAGAAAATACATTTTCTGCACTCATAAAAGTGCATGATTTCTATGTACACAGTTATTGATACCTGTTTAATCATATGAATAAAATAAATGAACAACTATGTATGTGTTTCTAAGGCTCTTAATCTGTGTACATATATGGGTGTGTGCATGTATCTGTGTGTGTATAGAAAAGTATATATTTTGTAAAACATATCTGTTACGAAAAGTCAATCATATAACACCTGTGTTATATAACCAGACAGTGACCTCAGGGGCTGTAAATAATCCAAAACTCAGTGTTGTGGACACCAGTTTCATTTTTATCCCCTTAAAAAATAGTTTAAAAGGAATAGAGAAAAGTAAAGCACATATACCAACACATGATTGAACTTAAGTCTACCCAAAGCCTCCAATTTGAAAATATAGATCAATTTTCATTTGCATAAGTAGGCTCATAGTAATCAGAGAACTAAATGCAAACAGTAGTAAAGTATGTATTTGGTTCTATGATAAATAGGAGAGAAATGGCTTAATAGCAAAAGCCATAATTATCCACAGTGCTCAGTTTACAATTAGTTTTCTTTGACAGTTATAGTCATAAATGCCAGCTTTAATCATGTGTTCAGGTTGAATTAGGCCTTGCCAATGCTGGAAAAGATCTAATCCGCTTTCTTTCCTACTCATAATGAAATAATAATGCAAATTCACTACAGTGATGGGACAAGCCATGTGAATTTATTATAGGCTTGGGGAAGTCTCTTGAAAGGGATAAATTCTTTCTGGGTATAGACTTGAGGTAATTCAAACCAGACAAGGAAAAAAAAATGCAGCTGTCATCAGAGGCCAGGATATGGAATGGATTTAATTTGTATGAATAGGCTTTTTAATAAGTATAACAGAGCAAAGCTCTCACTATAGTTGGGAATATTACTGCTGTCAATTTCTAGATCTGAATGCACTAACTTTATTTGGGAAGATCAAGGCCATTTCCAAAACCCATCACTTGCAAGCACTCTAATCATGCTACTAGTACATTCTGCTGAAGCCACAATGAATAGATCTAGCTGAAGAGTGAGGGCAACAATTCCACTGACCAGAACCAAATGTCACTCACGTGTGTATGTTGGAGTACACAGTTAAGCACTCTAGACTGAAAATAAAATCAGTAGCAGAGAACATACATCTCCCCCCCTCTTTTTTTTTGAAGATGTCTGCTGGTATAATAATGTCTAAAGGGTTAACAATCTTTTTAAATCAACAGAGGAAATCATAATAAAAGTTTCAAAAAACAATATTAAAATTCAGGCTTCTATCATATCAACCCACAAAGAGCCAAAATCTGACTATTATAAATATTTCAGGCTAATAAATCCCACATTGCTTGGCTTAAAGACATTTACTTTCTTCAGAGGCTCCAAGACCATTTCAACCTCAGTATCAAATTACTTTGAACTATGCCAACGACAGTAAAATCAAAATTTAGAAATATGATGTGATTTGGATAATGGCATTGATTAGCTTGGCGTAAGATTTAAAAATGAGTTTTGAGCATTTAGTGTGTGGTATAACACCTAAAAATAAAAATTTACATATTTCAGGTCAGAAGTATCTACTTCCCAGAATCTATTAATTGGACTCGTTGGATATATTTGCCTTATATTACTAAATGCATAATATCTATTTAATGTTTACATTTATATTACACGTAAATTTTTCAAATATGTTACTTCTGAAAGTGACAGAAGTATTCTGATGTTTTGAATTTTCACTGATGTACAAAATAACTGGTTGTGTTATAATAGTTTCACACATGTCCATCACTCCACTTTTCACAGGGTGGTCAATAATCCTGGTTTTACAAATATGATCATTCTATGGTGTATTTTGTTTACATTCCCATTCATTACTCTGCATCCATTTCCCTTTCTCTTCTCACTGTTCCTCATCTTCTTGTGATATAATTATTCTGCTTTGTGTTTTACCATTTTGTGTTCTAGATTACACATTTGAAAGAAAAAATATCTAGTAATTTTCTTCATAAATCTGGATTATTAGGCTTTATATATCTTTCATTTTTATGACAATAGAAAATCCAATAGTACTTCATAAAACATTTTAAATCAATAAATGGGTAAACAAAGTGAAAATGAGAGACTAATGGAGTAGTTTTTAGAAAGCATTGTGATGTTGATAACTAAATCCAATAAAGCATTTTACTGCTCACTTCTTTGCCTTCCTCATAAGAATCCCACTCTTCGTGAGTTGACACTGAGTGTTTTCCATTCAGCAATGCATATCACATCTCCTCACCCGCCAATCTCCAATGCCACGTGTTGGTTGCAATGTTCATTTTGCCCTCTGAGAAGTCACCACATCATTCACAAAGGGAGCTTCTGCCTTAGGACTACCTTATTACAAAGGCTCTATGATCCACAGCTCAACATCCAGGTAACATGTAATCCGTCACAGAAACGGAGAAAGCAGAGGTTGAGATGAGGAATCACAAAGAGGCTATATGATTTCCACTGAGGAGATCTGAGTTTGATAAGAAAAAGTTTGAATACTATAATACAAAATTTTTAGTGAATTGCAATTTATCGTATTAAATGCTGCTAGGTACAATCAGTGGCAGTTTGTAGGTTATATAAACTTTTTACAGAGTAAATACATCAAATAATGTTTCACAAATTACAGAATGACGGATGTACATATTCTAGTAAGAATCTTGGAAATAAAAATGCTAAATTATGTAATTCATGTTATAAAAAGAAACACCTAATGAATTCCAAAAATACATACTTCGGGAGAAACATAACAATCATCAAATAGGATGTACAAGAAGTATCACCAAGTTATTTTGTGTTCCACATAAATAGTCACTATTTGCACTAATGTATTTCAGCCATGCAGGTAAGTAGAGCAGGTGTGACTACGTTTCCACAGACTATTTCAAGCTAAAAAAAAAAAAAAGCTAAAATAACTACAGCTTAATGTTCTGTACCAAATGGCATGCATTATAGTTTAATTACTCAGCTTAAATTAGCACTAAAATAATATTAGCAATCATAATTTTTACTGTTTTCATGCCTCTGTGATAAGCTGGGTCATTTATAAAGCATTGTTACTGTCTTAAGAGTAAGACTAGAGAAAAATTAGTGATGGCACTTTAATTTTTACTCAAGTAGTGTTTATATGGGTAATAAATATCAAATCAATAAAAATATGCTATGAACCAGAAATGTTTTAAGGTAGGTTGTCTCACAATTAATGAAAAAAAGACATATAATTTGATTGTTGCAGTGTGAGATGAAGATTTTCTTGTCTGCATAATATTCCATGGTGCTGTACCTCCATTCACTTTATATTATATTATTTTTATTGTACACCAAAGGTACAGAACCTGAGATACAGAGAGTGAGGTGGTGATCAACTCAGACACTAATGCATTACAAGACTGGGATTATAGAGAAATGCAAAATGATGGTATACATTGGTAACTTCCAACATGAGAATTTCAAAACGTTAAATAACTTTCTCAATTACAAGCCCATACTTTCACATCAGCAACAGAGGTCATTTTGAAAGTTTCCATTGTTCTTTCTATATTTTATTGTATTTTAATGGAAATAAAAAAAAAACAAGCAACTTGTCACTGCAGAACCAGAAGAATGTTGGTTTTGATGGGTGGAAAGCAAGGAAAAGCCTTGCATATGGTGAACAACTGCATTCTGGAACAGCTTCCATATCCCGAGTATTTTCAATTGTTTGAAAACTCACCTCCATCTGATTTTATGCAGTAAATAAGACAATCCCTTTCTTCATCAAACAAATGTAGGCTGCAACACCCTAATCACAAAACTTGGCAGAAATGATTGGTTCATCAGTACCCTAGCAATGAATAAAGTGTGAAGGTATGGTGGTAAGAGGGCTAAGCTTTGGAGTGAGTTTCTTCAAGTAACTCACGTGAAAGCTGTTCTGTCAATACCTAGCCTATGGATACGAGGCCACCATGAGTGAAAGAGGGTGTGTGACGGATAGTAGTCACCAATTGTTACCACAAGTGAAGGATTCCTTCATCCCTGATCTACTGCTGGAGAACTTAAGGAAGTGAAAAAAAATTATCTTTTACATTTGATCACCTTTGAATCTTGTTTTGTTTCTCTTTTTAAAACCTTTTCTTAGAAAATCCCGGCACATAGCTGTCTTCTTCATTGAAAATGAGTGAGAGTGTGTGTTACCATAAGGTTCTAAACAGTGCCACATCACACAAAGCAAAACTCCTCAGTTCTGAATAGAGCTGTACTTCAGTATTAAGTTGTAAAGAAATAGATATCTATTTTATTTTTCTTGGATTTACATTTGGCTTAAAGCGTTGCATTTCAAGCAACATATCCAAATACCTTTGTCTAAATCAAATTAAAATAAATTATATTTTGGTTTTTATATCTTTTGAATATTTATATATTTTACAAGCCTAGCTCTGTATGCAATAAAATAATTCAAAAATTATGTTTGTATATGCTCCAAAATTAAAATGTGGAGTCAGTTTTAATATTTTTCTAATATCCACATTTTGGAACATTTTAGTAATTCTCAGGATATTACTTTTATATAGTTATTTCCTGGGTATTTACAAGCATATATTGTATTATAATTGTCTATATTGAAAGAACATATGATTTAAATAAGTTTAAGAATAAAGTCCTCATGTCTTTTAAAAGTCAACATATGTTTGATGAGCACCTGCATAGTGACAGGGAATTCCAGATGATGGGAGAATAGTGAAATATGAACACAACCAGTGAAAACCCATGGCACCCCAACCCTTCAGGTATACACACAGGTCGAAAATAAGAGAACAGAAATATCTCATCAGAATTCTTCAGATTTATTATGTTGTATAAATGAAATAACTCTTTATTGTTTAAAATAGTAAAATTCTCCTTCCTAAAGAAATGATGTGTTGAAAGCTGGGTTGTCTATGCTATATTCAGAGGGGAAGCTTTTTGGAAATGAGTGATTAGAGAGCTTCTATCACAGTTAATAGTTTAACTTACTATGGTTTCTTAATTGATGGCATTATTCAGAGGTGGCAGAAGTTAGAAGGCAGGAAAGCAGGACATTGTAAAGGACGGCTTGTTGGTCCTGCCTCACTGTCAGTCTGTGTCCCTTGGAGTTCTGGGGAGATCAGCTGCCTCAACCACATCTGAGCTATGGAACCATGAACTGAACCTCTGAAACTTTGAACCTATTAACTTTCCTTTTGAATGTGCTCTCTTGTGTACTTTTCACAGTGACATAAAGCAAACTACAATTTAATATCAGTAAGTGAGATTGGGAGTTCAAGATGAAAATACTTTTATTCTGATTGTCCTCGACCCTCCTCCACCTCCCTGAAATTTCATGATAAGCTCTCACTCACTAGCCTCCTTCCCCTACCCTTTCTCAAAACAAAATAAAACACACACAAAAAAAGGAAAAAACAATAAGGGTGTACCAGTGTATACACACACACACACACACACACACACACACACACACACACACACCACTACATACAACACATACATACTAACAAACAAACAAAAACCAACCAAACAACAACCAAACAGAGTCCAGTTTATACCTTATCTACTACTGGGCATGTAGTACATGCTACAGTTTTATGATGGGTAGAATTTGTTTCAAGATCAGCACTATACTTGGAGCTCTATGAACATCCTGACAGAAAGGAAGTTGTGAAAATTGTGTAAATGTTATTGGAGATTCATTGAACACTCTATATAAGAACCAGCGCTGCTAGTGTAGCAAGGTTTGGGTCTCATCAAATTCTGTATTTCCTTTTAGAAGGCTTATTTAGTTAAATAAAGTTATCCAGTTAAAAGAAGAAGTCAGTACCATTCATAAAATCAGTTGTCAAGTAATTGATTATTTGTCTGATAGTTGCTATGAGCTGAAATAAAAGGGTCTTGGTAAATAAAAAGTAACCTGCAGGCTTTTATTTCACTTCTCATTTTACACCAGAAGTATTTTTTTTAATTCTGTGACTATAAATCCTTCAGGCTACAATAATGCTTAGTATCATATCCCATTTGTATCAAATGTGTAAAATAACAATATTCAAAACTTGTGCCCAGTTCTGGTTGATCCTAATCCAAACTGATAGATGTACAAAGGTGAGATAACAAATGAGCTCTTGATATAGATATTCGAGAAGATGAGAGAGCAGTGCCAGGCAAAACAATGTACAGACTTAATTCACATCTGCCTCTACTTACAAAGTGATGATACAGGAGCACTGGTCCTAAGATCACACAGGCATTTCACCAACTTCCTAAACACCATCTGTCAATCATGGTGATGGCGGCTCTTGGAGAATGGTGTTGCTTCTGAGACTTATTTGCAAGGAGAAAGCTATTGAGGAATTAGTCCTAGTAAATCAGAACAATGAAAGTAACAGGCTTACCTCATATTCAAGATCCCAGAACAGGATGAAAACCCCTAGAAATATGTTATAACTCCTATTTACTAACCCAAGCATCATCTTCATTCAGTGCTATGAATAAAACTTATGCTGTTGGGTTTTGCTGTGAAGTATTTGTGTATATACAAAGAAAAACCATTTTAAATAATACATAGAGACACAAAACGTATATTTATAAATTACAAAAAAACCTTTTGAACTTAAAAAATAGTATAAAATAATAAAATCTGTATGATATTTATAAAGTAATATTCAATCATACATGGAATAAGTGGTAACTGTTGCAATTGCAATGCAGCTTGTAATTGTTTGTAATTGAATCAGTTGTTTGAAAACTCAGTGAGGAACTGGACCAATAATTTAAGCAACTTAAGGAAGCAACATATTTTACAAAGTTCAGGTGATAGCTTCTTACCCTTCCCTGTGTTGCATTGTAAATGTACTAGTCTGTGTTTCATACAAGAATCAATCTGCGTAATCAATAAGAACTTTAATGGATGTCATGATGAGATTTTCTACAAAGACTGTTTATATATGAATTCACATCCACACTGACCCCTGTTATCATGATTGAATTTCTCTAATATTTAAAAAGGACTTGCTAAGCATGACAGTTCAGGGTGTGAAAACGTTAAACACATCAGTCCTCAATATGTTCAAAACAACAAATACATTAATTGTCTGGGTATTGTAGAATTTTTTTGTAACTATGAATGCATTTATCTTCATATAATTTTTTTGTTATTTTAGCAAAAATCGATATTCTAAACCTATGAATTCTTGTGTTATGGGAAGTTATGTTTCAAAATCTTTCCTGTGTTTATATGATTTGCTTGATAAATTTCTCTTTTAACATTAAAGACATTAAAATAACATAATTATAAACCATCATTCTACAAATAAATTTGGTATTGAAATGCTTTCCAAAGGGAATAGAGTTACCTGTATCTCTCCTGATTGATTTATTATGTGGTCATAACCTTAGTTCAGCTGTGGTTTTCTTTTATTTGTTATAGAAGGCCATCAGAATAAAAATGTTCTTAGAAAACTCTGTGGCACAGAGTTTATGTTTGGTATTGATAGTCATTTCCTATTATATATCTGTATGCGTATATATGTTCATATATATGTATTCCATTGTTGTTTGTAACTAATGATGTTTAAATGTTTACTAACAAACTGTGTAAACACATGTATCTAAACAAATATAATTTTCTCATAATTTTTCATAGCTCATCGTGCTGTACCCTTTTCCAGCCCATTCTCGTAACACTTCTTCCTTTACCCTACTCTCCTCACTTCTATCAGCGTTGCCCTTTGCTCTCATGTGCCCAAACCCGACGGATCCTCGAACACACTATTGGAACATCTGTTCAATTTGCCATATCTACTTCTTAAAAGCCTCTTTCTTTCTTTTTTTTAATTTATTTTATTTTATTTTACAATATAATTCAACTTAACATATCAGCCATAGATTCCCCCGTTCTCCCTCCTCCCGCCCCGCCCCCCTCCCTCCCCCCGGCCCACCCCCCATTTCCATCTCCTCCAGGGCAAAGACTCCCCCGAGGATTGAGATCGACCTGGTGGACTCAGCCCAGGCAGGTCTAGTCCCCTCCTCCCAGGCTGAGCCAAGGGTCTCTACTAAGACCCAGGTTTCAAACAGTCAATTCATGTACTGAGCACAGGACCCGGTCTAACTGCCTGTATGCCTCCTAAACAGGTCAAGCCAATCAACTGTCTCACCCATTCAGAGGGCCTGATCCAGTTGGGGGCCCCTCAGCCATTGGTTCACAGTTCATGTGTTTCCATTCATTTGGTCACTTGTCCCTGTATTTCATCCATCCCTGGTCCCAACAACTCTTGCTCACATAAACCCTCCTCCTTCTCGCCAATTGGACTCCCGGAGCTCCACCCAGGGCCTGACCGTGGATATCTGCATCTAGTTCCCTCTGTTACTGGATGGGGTTTCTAGCACGACAATTAGGGTGTTTGGCCATCTTATCACCAGGGTAGGTCAAATCGGGCTATTTCTCGACTATTGCCAGCAGTCTATTGTGGGGGCATCTTTGTGGATTTCTGTGGGCCTCTCCAGCACTTTGCTTCTTCCTATTCTCATGTGGTCTTCATTTATCATGAACATTCCTTGTGTTCCCTCGCTGTTCTTGATCCAGTTGGGATCTCCCGCTCCCCCAAGTTCTCTTTC
>CABHPP010000260.1:0-11873 GCA_902168425.1 Peromyscus attwateri | reverse complement strand
ATGTAAAAGTTTTCTATCTACATTAATAAAACTGGCTTCCTCTGGTACACAGTCTACAGAGACAGCGGCTAATGTGAAAGAATTAGTACAAAACTTTCTGGATGGGAAAATTGAAGTAGAAGATTTCACTAGCAGGTTATATTGAGAACTGAACTCTTCACCTCAACCTTCCCTTGTGCCTATCCTGAAGAGGAGCTTGCCTGCCTTGAGACAGCTGACCCCAGACTCTGCAGCCTTTATCCAGCAGAGCCAGCAGCAACAGCCACCTGCCTCACAGGCCACCACTGCACTCAGGGCTGTGGTGCTGAGCAGCTTGGTGCAGTGCACAGCTGGGAAAATAGCTGCCTCGGTGACCAGTGCCCTCCAGCCCCTGTCATCAGCCTCACGCAGCCCACACAGGTTGGCGTTGGCAAGCAGGCACCACCCACACCACTGGTGATCCAGCTGCCCCCCCACCCCAAGCCTGGAGCCTTGATCTGGCCCCCCAGGTGACCTTGACGCAGACACCCATGGTCGCATTGCGGCAGCCTCACAACGGGATCATGCTCACCACACCACAGCAGATCCAGCTGAACCAGCTGCAGCCAGTCCCTGTGGTGAAACCCATCGTGTTACCTGGAACCAAAGCCCTTTCTACTGTATCTGCACAAGCAGCCGCTGCACAGAAAAACAAGCTCAAGGAGTCAGGGGGAGCCTCCTTTCAGGATGACGACCTCAATGATGTTGCGTCAATGGCTGGAGTGAACCTGTGAAGAAAGTGCAAGAATATTGGCCACAAACTCTGAGTTGGTGGGGACACTGACTCAATCCTGTAAAGACGACACCTTCCTCCCCCCACCTCCCCCGCACCTTTGCAGAGGAGGATACTGGAAATAGGTAAAAAGCACGGCATCATGGAACTGCATCCAGATGTAGTGACTTACATGTCTCATGCCACACAGCAAAGGCTGCAGAATCTTATAGAAAAAAATATCTGAAACAGCTCAGCAGACAAACTTCTCTTATAAGGGTAACAACAGATACGAGCAAGCGAGTGATGTCCGGGCTCAGCTCAAATTCTTTGAACAGCTTGATCAGATTGAAAAGCAGAGGAAAGATGAGCAGGAGAGGGAGATCTTGATGTGGGAAGCAAAATCTCGGTCCAGACAAGAAGACCCAGAGCAATTAAGGTTGAAGCAGAAAGCAAAAGAGATGCAGCAGCAGGAGCTGGCACAGATGCGACAGCGAGATGCCAACCTCACAGCATTGGCAGCAATTGGGCCCAGGAAAAAGTGGAAAGTGGACTGTGCCAGGCGAGGCCGGGATCCGGAGTAGAGGGCTCAGACCCAGGCGCTGCAGTCCCAGGCCGCTCCAGTCCCAGGCGGCTCTGGCCTGGGAACCCCCAGACAGTTCCCATGGCAAAGAATCATGCGGGTCAACCTCAGGGACCTCATATTTTGTTTAGAAAATGATTGTGAGACAAGCCATTCACTGTTGCTCTACAAAGCAATCCTTAAGTAACAGGATGACCCGTTGTTTCTGATGGGATGCCTGCGGACTTTTTTATATATTTGTAGATTACGCCTTTTTGTAACAAGCAAACAGGATATTGTTTAAAAACAGCCACTTCTTTACAATGGAGCAGTTTTATACTCCTGTTTCTAGATCAGCTCTTCAGTGTCTCAGAAGAAACCATGTCCTCAGCAGAGAGAATACAAAGGCCTGTGGATGCTCTTGCAGGACAGCTGTCCCTAGCTTCTCCTCAACTGAGTGGCCTTCTTGCCAAACAAGCCATATTTAAAGACTGATGGAAGGAAGCGCTTAGCAAATAATTAGCAGTTGTTCATCCTGTGGGCGTATTGGTTCAGTTAACTCCAACTCACGCACTAGGAGTACATTTACAGCCGATGACCTCATTTCACAGACTTTACTGTTGTTGTAGCAGTCAGTTGGTGAAGCAAACTGATTTTTAGACTATTTATCACCCCACGCCCACCTGTCCCTTTCCTCCCTTCTACATGAAATTCCCCAGGAACACAACCTCCAGGCAGGGTCACATTTCTGCTAGTGGAGGCTGGGGCGCAGCACCTGTACAAATACATTTTATTTGCTGCAGTTTGGAAGCTGTATAGTGGAAGGAAATGAGAGCCTTTTCAGCATAAATATATTTTACTTGCACTGTGTTTTTAGTTCAGAGTGAAAACTTAGATGAAATAAACCAGAGTTGAGAAAAAACAACAGACTCTTTCTCAGTGTGGATCAAGTGTTGGAAATGGTTGGTGTATTTTGTCAGTAATTGTACATAATCTTTGGCACATAACATAAAATGGCTATGTAAACTATAATTATTTTGCTAAGAGACTGTATGCAAGCTGTGGCCAACCTTACAGGTGTCCAGAGCAAAGCCCCTTCTTTGTACCTATTTTTTATTACAAATATACTAATTGGTTCTTTATATTTTCAGAGGTTATTGTATTGTCTATTTATAGTACTTTTATGTCTATAAATACTTTGGCTTTCTCCGTGTGAATTCTCATGTTAGACTTTAATTCGCACGTGTTAACAGAATGCTGATCAGTATTTTTTACCAACACCTGAGAACTGTTACACCTGTCATTTTATCTTTTAGGAAATCCCCATCTTTCCATTTTTTTTTCATGTAAATTTTGCGGTTACTTGTTCATATGTAAATATTTTACTTTCAAAAATTAAGTTTGTAATTGCTATTATTTTATATAAAATTAACTCCTTTATTAAAAACAAATGTATCTGTAAGAAAGAAAATTAACTCCTTTATTAAAAACAAATGTATCTGTAAAAAAAACCCCAAAAAACAAAATAAGTATATTCTAGCCCGGCCTGTTAGAGATTAGGACAATAGGATACACATTTGTTCAACAGGATTGTCCAGACAGTTGGCTCCAAAGCATTACAAAGAAGACACTGCTCATTTACAACAAGCCACTAGGCCTAATCCTATATCAAAGAATATCTAACAAGCTGTGCATTGAGACATTACAGGTTCTCAACCAACTTTAAGTCCTGGAATGCCATAAAATTCCAATTTCTTCTTTAGAAAGGCATAGTTCTGCCAGATGGGCAATATGACACCAAGTGACAAACATTTGAAAAGCAAAACACTAGGTTTGTGGGGGTGGTGGTGGTACATGCCTTTAATCCCAGCACTCACTTGAGAGGCAGAGGTAGGCAGATCTCTGTGTGTTTGAGGCCAGCCTGGTCTAGAGAGTGAGTTCTAGGAGAGGCTCCAAAGCTACACAGTGTAACCCTGTCTTTAAAAAAGGAAAGAAAAGAAAAAGAAAAAAGAAATGTAGAGCTGGGCGGTGGTGGTGCATGCCTTAATCCCAGCCAGGTGGATCTCTGATTTCAAGGTCTACAGATCAAGATCCAGGACCGGCACCAAAAACTACATGGAGAAACCCTGCCTCAAAAAACAAAAACAAAAACAAAAATGCCAACAAGCAAGAAAGAAATGGAAAACACTATTGTGTTACAGAGTTGCCTGATGAAGCAAGGTTTTCCTTTATGCCCTCAGGCAGGGAGGAGGAAAATTCTTGGGAAGGTAGTTAAAACCTGGGACCTAGGCCTTGGGTGCTTTCCCTAAGGATCTGATGTGTTGACAGCAGAATTGCTCCATCCCTAAAGCCAGAAATATGCTTTGGAGAGCTGGTAATGTTCTGTGGTTAGGGCGTTTGTGGTGGGGTTGCTTCAGATCATGATTTTGTCCCATTGTGTGATAGTTTCTGCTGACTTCATAAATGTCATCCATTTCCTTCAATTTCCCCCATGGAAGTTGTGGTGGTATTGTGTTCCCAAAATATTGTGCACCCTAATAAACTTATCTGGGGTCAGAGAACAGAACAGCCACAATATTAAGTATAGAGGTTAGGCAGTGGTAGCACACACCTTTAATCCTAGCATTTCAGAAGCAGAAATCCAACCAGATCTCTGTGAGTTCAAGACCACACTTGAAACAGCCAGGCATGGTGACTCACGCCTTTAATTGCAGGAAGCGATGGCAGGAAGCAGAAAGGTATATAAGGTGTGAGGACCAGGAAATAGAGCCTGGTTAAGCTTTTAGGCTTTTGAGCAACAGTTCAGCTGAGATTCATTCGGATGAGAACTCAGAGGCTTCCAGTGTGAGGAAACAGGATCAGTTGAGGAATTGGTGAAGTGAGGAAGCTGTGGCTTTTTCTGCTTCTCTGATCTTCCAGTGTTCACCCCAATACCTAGCTCCAGGTTTGTTTTTGCTAATAAGAACTTTTAAGATTTGTGCTACAGGAAGTGGTATACAAGTTGCTATTCATTTTAAGAAGCTTAGTTGAAGCTTAGATGTTAAGATGTAAGTAGCACTGGCTACTACACTTCCAGAGGTCCTGAGTTTAATTCCCAGCAACTACATGGTGGATCACAACTGTCTATAATGAGACCTGGTGCCCTCTTCTGGCCTTCATGCATACATGCAGGCAGGATACTGTATGATGTATAATAAATAGATAGATGGATAGATAGATAGATAGTTAGATAGATAGATAAATAGATAGATAGATAGATAGATAGATAGATAGATAGATAGATAGATGATAGATAGATAGATGATGGATAAACCCTTAAAAAACAAAAAAGCTTAGTTGACATGAGACATAGATTGTACAAGGCCTCCCGACCCAAGCTTTTATCTTTTCTGCATCATACTTTTTCTCTCTTTATCATCCTCTTCACCTCAGAACGCTGTCACTGAAGAAGATCATACTGTTCCATATCACTGGGTTATTTAAGAAATAATTTTGGAAATGTCTTTTCTGTGTAAGTCTCCCATCTGTCTAAGTGGTTAGACTTGCAATATTTGGTCCCAATTCAAATTACTCAAAGTGTAATTTGGAGCCTGAATCCAAATGTCACAAGGATGGTAGAATATGTAGAATGCAAGATCTCTTCTAGGTTGGCTCCTCTTTGAGCATTAGGTAGAGATGGATGCATGTTATCATTAAAGAAATCATTCCTTATTAATCTCTTAAGTGTGTGGAGTGATTTCTCCCTTGGAAGGCAAATTAATTCTAGGACACTTGCATTTTGATCCTTTTAGAAAAATGTTTCTGACACAAGCTCTCTTATGTTGACACAAATGGCCGTGGTCCCAGTCTGTTTCTCTCCAGGGCAGTGATCATTCTGTCCTCTATATTACAGCTGCAAAATCTTAAACTGAATGATTGTGTCACCTCTAGGTTTAAAAACTACTCTTTTGAGTCACCCAATTTAATATCCATTGTTGTAAAGGGAAAAAGACTTGCATTTGGAGCATGGGTTCTACCTTCAGACCAGAATAGAAGGAACAGTTTATTGTGCACACTACTTGGGGAAACAGGGTAGGTAATATAAGCTGCTGAAGTCACCATTATTTTAAAAAAGGACCTGATTATAGTAGGAGGAGTGATTTTGTAATTTCCAAGCATTTACTAAATGAAGTGTTGGTAATTAAGACAGATGAGCCTGACTGGAATGGAGGGAGTGTGAAAATTTCATGAGCTGGTGGCCTGGCACCCTTGACCTAACTTAACTTGTAGGCAGGTCAAGTTTCAGTTGAATGTTCTTGGCTGGCTTGGTGTCCCAGTTCCATCACTGGAGCCTTATGTAGTTACAGAAAATCGCTAGTTCAGCCTCCATGTTCTTAATTGTTTGGAGTCCTAACTAGAGTCACCCTTTTAGGTTCCAGGATGTTTGCACCACACAATTTTCATATCCCCTGCTGAAAGCTCCCCTATTCCAGTTATCTCTTCCTGCCTTGTCCCCCTCTGTCCCTTCCTTACTCACCTGATCCTTCCTGTTCCTATCCCAATTTGTGACCAGTGCACACAAAAAAATCTATTCTATTTCCCCTTCCATGGGAGAGACACAAATCTCTCCTAGAGCCATTGTTTCTTATTTAGCCTCTCTGCATCTATGGATTTTACTGTGATAAACTGTGATTACTGTGACTGTATATTACTGAACTACTAATATCCACTTATAAGTGAGTACATACCATGTTTGTCATACCATGTTTGACTCACTCAGGATAATAAAGAACTAAAGAACCCTGACAACATCAAACCAAATAATCCATTTATAATGGGATATACATCTAAACAGATTTAGATTCTCAGGACATTGGACCCCAAAGTTTAGGGTCCTGAGTGGGTGCCCCAAGAACTCAGACTCCAGTCCAGTTGATGCAATAGCAAGAGGTTTTTAATTCGGCTGCATACAGTCGGGCAAACTCTGCTCAAAGAGCAAGAATCTCATCTTACCATAGTCACATAGGTACTTTTAAAGGAAAAACCCACACAAGTCACAAGATTACAATTCCCATACAATCACAGAGTGATCACAGAGTGGGTACAGTGGGTACAGTTATGTCAACCTCAAGGGGGGTATCAGGGAGGGAGGAGTGGAGGTCACAGTGGTTCTTCCTGGAACATTTGCAAACTATCCCAGTCACAGTTGAGCACATCTCTTAACAGAAATATCTTTACATTGTTATATTGTTGTAGGGGTGGTCAGCTTGCCCTGGGAACTAGATTTTTAGTTTCTCATTTCCCAGTGCTTGAAGTTACTCATTTCCTGAGGCTTGGGGGTGTAATCCTGCAGGGTTAGGGTCTTTCAAGTAGAGGAATCTAAAGTTGCTGAGAAACACTTGAAGAAATGTTCAACATTCTTAGCCATCAGGCAAATGCATATTAAAAGTCCTTTGAGATTTCATTTTATATCTGTCAGAATGAGAAGATCAATAACACAAGTGACACCCAATGCTGGCAAGGACATGGAGCCAGGGGAGTCACTACTTTGACAAGTGCAAACTTGTACAGCCACTGTGGAAAATAAATATGCAATCCTTCGAAAATTGAGTGTCAATGTACATCAAGACCTAGCTTGGGCATATACCCAAATGACGCTCCTCCACCCTACCACAAAGATTATTGCTCAACTAGGTTGAGAGTGGCTTTATTTATATTAGCCAGAAACTGTTATGTCCGTGAGAAATTTTGCTGATTGATAATTGAAATGAGAATGTTCTTCCACGTAAGGTAGCAGGAATAGCTACTCCACCTAGGGTGACAATATCCCTAAGAGACTGGGCCTGGGCTAGAAAAAGGAGCTAACTGAGCATGAGACAGTGACTAGGCAAGAGAGAATCTGGGAAACAATCTTTGTTCATGGTTTTTGCCTTCAATTGTTAGCTTGAGTTTTTATCCTAATATCCCAAGGTGATGGAGTGTGATCTGACACAATCAGCCAAATAAACCCATTCATTGCCTGATATGTTTTTGGTTAGAGGCTTTAATCACAGCAGGATAAAAGCAAGTTAGAACAAAAAATGGAACACCAATAGTGATTTTGTTGCTAGGTAGAACCTGAGAATGTTGTCTTTTGGAAGAATGTGGAGGATATCTGGATCTTAGTTGGCAAAAACCATAGAAAGTTCTACACAGAACATTAATGGCCCATTGTGTATGGCCAGGAAAATGGGAATGTTTAGAGTAATGGCAGAAGTTGAGAATGAGACTATAGGATTTCAGTCAAAAATAGACTCAATAAAAATTAGGCTAACAGTCATTTGTATGATATTTTGGCTCCGAATTCTTTCTTATTCTGTCAATGCCCAGGATATTTATTAACGCAGAATTTTAAAAAAATGGTCTAGTTTCTTAAATGGAATATTGAATCTGTTGGAGGGTTATTACTGATGACTCATTCAGGTCAACAGTGGAAGAAAACAAGTGGGGGCAGAAATAAATGAAAATGAAAAGGTAGTTTCAGAAGACAGTGAAGTGCTGAAACAGGTAAGTATTTTCAAGGACTTTATATCTGCCAAGGACAATTTTAAAAACCATGCCATTTGCCTGCCTGAGTTAAGTTTCTGTTGTCCAGTATTAAGCCACTAACCAGAAACTTTTGACATGCCTGGACAAGTCCTGAGTTATTAGAAAATAACTTAACATTTCCTTATCTTTCTGCTACAGTGACCATTAGGAACAATGTTTTGTGGTTCGGTTGCTTGGTTGGGTTGCTTGGCAACCCCTGATCTTTTCCCAAAGAAAGTTTCCTGGTCTTCTTAGTATAAAACCCACCTGAGAAAAATAAAATTTTGCAACTTGATCAGAATATTGTCTTGCTGTCAATTCTTTGTGTCTCTTGTTCCTTTCATTCGCCATTCCCCCTTCTCGGAGACAGATCCAGAGGAATTTTAATGTGATGACACAAGGTAAGTTTACCATGGGACAAGCATTTAATAAACAGGATTTGTTTATTTCAGGGCTGAAACAGTCTCTCAAAACACAAGAAATTAGGGTTAAAAAGAAAGACTTAAAAATTTTTTTTCGGCCGGGCGGTGGTGGTGCACATCTTTAATCCCAGCACTCGGGAGGCAGAGCCAGGTGGATTTCTGTGAGTTTGAGGCCAGCCTGGGCTACCAAGTGAGTTCCAGGAAAGGCACAAAGCTACACAGAGAAACCCTGTCTCAAAAAACCAAAAAAAATTTTTTTTTCTTAACTATATTGGAGATGTCTGTCCTTGATTTCCGCAAGAAGGAACCATAGATGAAAGGCGCTGGAGACAGGTTCGTGACTGTTTAAATGATTTTTACCAGACCTTTGCTCCTGAAAAGATCCCCATTCAACCCTTTTCCCACTGAAATTTAATTAATGATGTCTTAAAAACTTATATTCATTTCCCTGATGTTCAAAAATTAATTAAGGAGGAAGAAAAAGCCCTGAAAGAGTACTCCCATCCACATTCTGTCTGTCATTCTGTCAGTATTAATATTCCTTAACCCCCCACGTCTTGTCTTCTGGCAACAAATAACCATCAGAGAAGAAAAAAGAGGGAATCCCCTACTCTGGATCTACCTACCCACTTCTCCCTCAAAGGTGCTGGTCACTTATCCATCTTTAATGGCCAAGCTAATTATTAAGGGCAGAGAAACAAGTTGCCAATACTTTGGAAAAGATCCTGACTCCATAGTCATCACCTATACTCGAGAACAATTAGATTGGCTGCTTCAAACAAATGATGAATGGCCCATAGCCTGTTCCTCCTTCCTTGGTATTATTGATAACCATTATCCTAGTGATCCCTTGCTATAGTTGGCCAGAATTCATCCCTTTGTTTTCCCCAAATTAACTCCCTCACAACCTATAAGGGAGGCTCCCCTGATATTTACAGATGACTCAGCCAATGGAGGTGCTGCTTATGTTGTGGATGGAAAGGCTACCTCCTGCCTCTCCCCATATTCCTCAGCACAGCTTGTTGAACTTTATGCAGTTTTTCAACTATTTCATTCTCACCCTTTAATTTGTATACTGATAGTGCTTATGTTGCCCATTCTCTTCCCTTACTGGAAACTGTTACCTTTATTAAATCCTCTACCAATGCAGCTCTACTTTTTCTTCAGCTGCGCTCCTTGATTATGGCTAGACAGTGCCACTTTTTTATTGGCCATCTTTGGGCCCATTTAAAATTGCCTGGTCCTCTATCTAAAGGAAACGCTTTGGCTGATGCAGCCACACAATCATTTTTTCCTGTTCTTGCAGGATCCCTTTCTCAGGCCGCCCAAGCACACTCTCTTCATCATTTAAATGCTCATTCCCTTCATTTGTTGTTTAAGCTTACCTGAGAACAGGCCTGAGAAATTGTTTAAAATTGCACTGACTGTGCTGTCTCCCTCCTGGTTCAACATCTGGGAGTTAACCCCCGGGGCTTGGTTCCCAGTGAAAACTGGCAAATGGATGTTACACATTTAATTGAATTTGGCAAACTTAAGTACATACATGTTACAGTTGATACCTATAGTGGTTTTATATTTGCCTCTCTCCAGCCTGGAGAGGCCTCCAAAATATTATTTCCCATATTTGACAATACATTTCTGTCCTAGGAAAGCTTAAAGTTATTAAAAATGATAATGGCTAGGATGTACTGGAAAAATTTTCAATCTTTTTGCCAATAACTTCAGATTAAGCATGTCACTGGCATTCCTTACAACCCCCAGAACCAGGGCATCATTGAATGTGCTCATCAGACTCTAAAATCCATGCTTCATAAATTAAAGAAGGGAAGCCTGTATGATACATGAGGCAACCCCCAAAATCTTTTACATCATGCACTTTTTGTACTTAATTTCCTTACCTTGGACAAGAATGAAAGGACTACAGTGGATTGCTTTTGGCATCCACAAACTCAAAGCCACCAACATTGGTCATGTGGTGAGGCCCCTTAACCGCACAGTGGAAAGGATCCAACCCAGTCCTGATCTGGGGTCAAGTGTCAGCATACATCTGTAACCAAACAGATTGAGGCCCCTGTTGACTCCCTGAGAGATTAGTTAAACAAGTCAACTCTAATCAATCATCCAGGGAAGAGGATAACTCCTGAGGTTGTTTTCCCTTTCCTTCTCCTTCTTTACAGATGCTGATGAAGAAAAAACTAGGAGAATTTCCCTGGATATTCTAGATCTTGCCTCTGCCTGTACTTTCTTATCAGGACCAGAGACCGGTTGCCACATCCCCATTTGCATGGTACTTTTATTTGACTAAAAATTATACTAATTATGCAAAAACACAGGTAACCTGTTGGCTACTGCTGATTGCCCCTTGCAAGGATGCCAGAATCCCATTTTACTCAACTTTACTGATTTCCATAATTCCTATGGCAAGGTGGCCCCTGCTATCTGTTTTTTTGTATGATCAGACTGTCCACAATTGCAAAACTTATTTGAAGGAGAAAAGCGTAGGATGCCCCTATTCTTACTGCAAAATTCATGATGACATTCCTCCTGCTAAGGGACAGGTAATTGGAAGAGAGTGGAACGGCCCTGAATTTTCTAAGACATCTACAGGATATTCCCTAGTGGTTTGGGACCCATGGGACTCGAGATGGACTAGTCCAGTAGAAGGAGCCATGTACATGGCCCAAGCAGCCACATGGCCTAGCTCCAGACTCTACATTTGGTGCTCTTATGTACAAGTAGAGTCTATGGTCCATCATAATATCCTAATACAAGAAAAAAACTTAATGACCCACTATCATCCTCTTCCTCTCCATTTTCTTTGCTGTCCCTCCTCCAAGAAGGCCTTATGTTTGCCAATGTTACTGGCATTGGAAATCTCTCTTCACACTTCCTATGTGCAGCCCTGGAATGTCCTCCCCTGATAGCAGTGCCCCTGCCTTGGGTCCTTAATTGCACCACCACTGATAATTCCCATGGCTTCCACCCCATCCCTGAAGTACCCTTGTTTCTTTACCCAGGCCACTCCAAGTTTGATTTCTGCTTTACCAATGTTTCCCTTCCCTTTTGCAACCAGACCGTATTACCCAGTCATTCTTTTGCTCCCCCTGGGTTTTTCTTTTGGTGCAATGGCTCTATATCAAAAAAACTGACCATCCCTATCCCACAGGACATGCTCTGCCTACCTTAAGCTCAGGACCCCTGCGGAATTCTTGGGATGGAAAACCTCCATCCCAAACAAAAAAGAGCTGTCTTCTTGCCTCGTTTGGCTGGAATTTACCTCACCACCTCCTTGGTCTCTGCAGGCTTGGTGGAAGGAGCCCTGGGTCACTCCCTCATAACAACAGCTCACCTAGCAATTCAGCTAGCTTCAGGTAGCAATTGAGGCTTCTGCAGCATCCTTGTTCTGCCTTGAACAGGTTGCCTTGCAAAACCTACGGGCTGGCTGGGCAGTGGTGGCACATGTCTTTAATCCCAGCACTCGGGAGGCACAGCCAGGCAGATCTGTGTGAGTTCTACAAAGTGAGTTATCTGTGAGAACTACAAAGTGAGTTACAGGAAAAGCACAAAACTACACTGAGAAATCCTGTCTCGAAAAACCAAAAAAAAAAAAAAA